>PVJS01035439.1:0-21003 GCA_004027185.1 Glis glis | reverse complement strand
TGTGTGTGTGTGTGTGTGTATGTGTGTGTGTGTGTGTGTGTGTATTTTATTCTGAGTAGCACTCTACAGAAAATTGTGTTTCTTTGGCAGAAATACTTTTTCTAGGTTTGGTAAGGTAGTATTGTGATTAGAAAGCCTATATTTTAAAGATGTTTATTACATGCAGTTCAGTTTCCTTTGTCTGTGACCAACACTAGGTGATTTTCTAATTAATACAATGCTTTGTGTCAAAGTGTGAAACTATTGTTCAAGATAAATGGGATGATTAAATATTTAGAGCATTACTAGGATATTTCAGAGCCATCCTTTGCACCTTTGTGACCTGGGTGTAGTGAGCCCTATAACCTTTGGCCATAGGACTGATAATTAAAGGAACCTTAAGAATTTCTTAATTGGGAGTGAGTAAAGTTTCTTTGTTGGGATATAGCCGCTTTCCCTTGTGGCTTTGGATGTATCTTTGCTGTTTTTTTTTTTTTCTTGATTTGAAGTTTGTTTAGAAGAGATATGAAAGCTGCTCCAAAGCTCTCTTTCATGTCTGCTCCCCCACCCACTATTTTTGCTATATTGCTAAGGAGGCAGAATGGGCAGGAGAGGAAGGGAGGGTCTGGACACTGCTGGTTGCTGGGAGGAGACTCTTCTAGGCTGGGAGTTGGGAATGTGACCCAGGGCACCAACCCAGCATTCACTCAGGTCCTAGGCTCAATCCCCTGCACAACAAAAGAAAGAAAAAAAAAAGAGAGAAAAGGAAAGAAAGAGGAAAAAAACTCACAGAAGGGGTAAAAAACTCTATAAATACACAAGTACAAAGCAGAAGAAAGAAGAAAGAAAGAAACAGAATCCACCAACACAGAGTTGCAGAGAATGCTAGAAGGACAATTCAAAACTTTAATAGTAGAAATGATATAGGGTTTCAGGAAAGATTTCAGAGATAGCCTGAAATAAATAAAAGATCAAATCAACAAAGAATCTGATACCCTGAACAGGAATCAAAAAGAAGCTCTGAGGGAAAGGATGGATGCAATAAATGAAATGAAGGCATCAATACAAACTATCAACAGTAGACTAGACCACATGGAAAACAGAATCTCACTCTTAGAAGATGACCATTCCAAAAATGAATGCATAGTACATAATTTAGAAAAATCAATTCAGCAGCATGAGTTGGATATTGAAGAGATCTGGGCCAATGTTAAAAAATCCAAACCTAAGAATAATGGGTATAGAAGAGGGGTTAGAAGCTGAAATTAAAGGAATAAAAAATCTTTTCAGAGAAGTAATATAAAAAAATTTTCCAAACATAGAAGACCAGGTTGATACAAAGGTACAGGAAACATTTAGAACTCCCATTAGACAAGATCAGAGAAAAGGTTCACCACACCACATAATAATCAAATTGACTAACATAAAGGCCAAGAAAAGAATCTTAAATGCAACAAGAGTAAAAGACCAAGTCACATTCAGAGGCAAACCATTAAGAATCATTCCAGACTTCTCAAACCAAGTCATAAAAATCAGGAGGGCCTGGAGAGATATGTTCCAAACTCTGAAAGAAAACAACTTCCAGCCAAGACTACTCTACCCAGCAAAGATATCTTCAAATCTGATGTTTAAATAAAATCTGCCATGACAAAGCTGAAAGACTTTATGTCTTCCAAACCAGCACTAAAGAAAATACTCAAAAAGACAAATTACAAAGAAGAAATAAAAAATAAATGCCAGAACCAGAGAAACAATGATTTCAATCAAATGAACTACTAAGTAAAGAAGAACTACTACCTCAAATACAAGTTACAACTCAAAGTGTTAGGAATTAAAAATAATCTCTCAATAATAATGCTGAATGTCAATGGCCTCAACTTTCCTATCAAAAGACATAAGGTGACAAAATGGATTAAAATTCATAATCCATCTGTCTGTAAGAAATACTCCTTACAAGTAAAGATACTCACAAACTAAAGGTGAAGGGCTAGAGCAAGGTAATCCATACTAATGGAACTTGAAGAGAAGAGAGGTAACAACTCTCATATAAGACAAAATAGACTTCAAGCCTAAACTTATGAGAAGAGACAAAGCAGATCATTTTTTACTGGTAAGAGGAACAATCCAACAAAAGGATACAATAGTCTACATTTATGCCCCAAACATAGGTACGACCACTTTCATAAAACATAATGTCTATGTGTGACATTAAGTCTCACACAGAAACCAATACAAAAATATTTGGAGATTTCAACACTCCTCTCACACCACTAGATTGATCTTCTAAACAAAAGATTGGTAAAGTTGCCTCAGATCTAAGGAACAACATATACCAAATGGACTTACTAGACTCATACAGAATATTCCACCCAACTAGAGTTGAATACACATTCTTTTCAACTGTTCATGGAATCCTTCCCAAAATAGAACATATCCTGGGACAAAAAGAAAGTACTAGCAAATTCAAAAAATGTGGCATAACCCCCTGCATCTATTCAGATCATAATGGAATGATACTAGAAGTAAACTATAAGAAGACCCAGAGAAACCTCATAAACATATGGAGACTGAACACCACACTGCTGAGTGAGGAATGGGTCACAGAAGAAATAAGGGGAGCAATTAAGAAATTCCTAGAAACAAACAAAAATGGAGAGACATCATATCAAAATCTCTGGGACACTTTGAAGGCAGTATTAAGGGGAAAATTCATAGCACTGAGTGCTCACATAAGAACAGAAAATCACCAAATAAAATAATGACACACCTCAAAGTCCTTGAAAAACAGGAACAGTGTAACCCCAAAGCCACTAGAAGATAGGAAATCATTAAAATCAGAGCAGAAACCAATGAAGTAGAGAATAACAACAACAACAAAAATCAACAAAACCAAAAGCTGGTTTCTCAAAAAATAAATAACCAAGAGAAATTAACCACTAGCCAACCTAACCAAAAGAAACAGAGAATCAATTCAAATTACTAAAATAAGAGGTGAAAAGGTGTTATTACCAAAGACAGCACAGAAATCAAGACAATTATTAGAAACAACTTTGAAAAACAATATTCCAACAAAATGAAAAACCTAGAAGAAATTGACAAATTTTTAGACACATACAACCTTCCTAAATTGAATCAAGAAAAATACAGAAAATTTAAACTAACAATAGCAATCAAAAAGATTGAAGCAGGAATACAGAGCTTACTGTCAAATAAAAGTCCAGATCCAGATGGTTTCCAAGGAAAATTCTATAAAATCTTTATCTAATCCCAATATTTCTCAATCTAATCCATGAAATAGAAAGAAACAGGACTCTCCCAAACACATTCTATGAAGCCAACATCACATTAATACCAAAACTGAATAGAAACAATTCAAGAAAACTATAGACCAATATCTTTGATAAACTTACATGCAAAATTTCTAAACAAAAGACTAGCAACATGCATTCAGAACCACATCAAGAAAATTATACACTGTGACCAAGTCGGTTTCATCCTGGGGATGCAAGTCTGGTTCAACAAATGAAAAACAATCACATGATCATTTAAATAGATGTTGAAAAATTATTCTACAAAATCCAACACCCATTCATGCTAAAAACACTGCAGAGAATCAGTATAGAAGGAACATACCTCAACATCATTAAGGCAATATGCAATAGGCCCATAACCAACATCACATTGAATGGTGAAAAACTATGAGAGATTCCCTTAAAAACAGGAATAAGAAGTATATCCACTATCATCACTCCTTTTCAATATAGTACTTGAGACTTATTGCCAGGGCAATAAGGCAAAAGTAGGAAACCAAAAATTAGCAATAGGAAAAGAAATAAGACTATCTCTATTTGTAGATGATATGATATTTTACATAGAAGACCCAATAAACTCAACCAAAAGGCTTTTAGCACTGATTAACAAATTCAGCAAAGGGTCTGGATATAAAACCAATCTTACAAAATCACAAGCTTTTCTGTATGCCAACCATAAAATCACTGAAAAAGAAATACAGAAAACATTTCCACTCATCATATCCTCCAAAACCATAAAATGCTTAGGAATAAACCTAACCAAGGAGGTAAAAGAATGCTACAATTAATATTATAAAACATTGAAAAAAGAAATTGAAGAACATCTTAGAAGATGGAAGAACCTCCCATGCTCTTGGATAGACAGAATAAATATCATCAAAATGGCCATTCTTCCAAAAGGGATCTACAGATTCAATGTAATACCCATTAAAATACCAAGGTCATTCTTCACAGATATAGAAAAATCAGTCCTTAAATTTATTTGGAACAACAAAAAACCCAGAATAGTCAAAGTAGTTCTCAGCAATAAGAACCATGCAGGAGGCATCACAATACCTGACTTAAACCCATACTACTGAGCCATAGTAATAAAAACAGCATGGTATTGTTATAAAAGCAGTCACATAGACTAATGGAGTATAATAGAAGACTCAGAAATAAATCCAAACACTTACAGCCAATTGATTTTTGACAATGGAGCCAAAAAAGATAGCCTCTTCAACAAATGATATTGGCAAAACTGGCTATCCATATGCATAAAAATGGAAATAAACCCCACTTTCTCACCCTGCACAAGAGTCAATTCTAGATGGATCAAAGACCTGGGTATTAGACCAGAGACCTTGCAGCTACTTGAAGAGGGCATAGGACCAACACTCCAACACATAGACACAGGTAAAATCTTCCTTAACACGACCCCAAAGGCACAATAAATTAAAATGAGGTTTAATATGGGGATCATATTAAACTGGACATATTCTGTGCTGCAAAGGAAACTATCAAGAACCTCAAGAGAGAGCTGACAGAATGGGAGAAGATTTTTGCCAGCTACTCCTCTGTTAGAGGACTAATATCTAGAATATACAGAGAACAGAAGAAACTATCAATAAATAAAAAATAAAATAACCCAATCAAAAAATGGACGTGATTTAAATAGACACTTCACAAAAGAAGAAATACTAATAAATGAAAAAATGTTCAACATATTAGCAATCAGAGAGATGCAAATCAAAACTACCCTAACCCCAATTAGAATGGCAATCATTAAAAACACAAACAACAACACATGCTGGCAAGGATGTGGAGAAGTAGGAAATCTAATACACTATTGGTGGGAGTGAAAATTAGTGCAACCACTTTGGGAAACAGTGTGGAGGATCTTCAGAAGAATGGGAATGAACCTACCATATGATAGGTAGGTTCCATAGGTACCATATGATAGGAGTGGCATACCCAGCTATGCCACTCCTGGGTACTTACCCAAAAGAATGGAAACCAAACTGCCAGAGTAATGCATCCATATCTATCTTTATAGCTGCACAACTCACAATTACCAAACTTTGGAACCAGCCAAGATGTCCATCAACACATGAATAGATTACAAAACTATGGGATATATACACAATGGAATTTTACTCAGCCATAAAGAACAAAATTATGTCATTTGCAGGGAAATGGATGGAACATCAGAACATTATGCTAAGTGAGATTAGTCTGTGACAAAAAATGAAAAGTTGGATGTTCTTCCTCATATACAGAAGCTAGGGAGAAAAAAGGACATAGGAGGGACTTCAGACAAAGGAGGAAAAACCTTATATGAGTGTAGAAGGTGACCTAACTGAGGGAAATGGGAGGTAGGAAGAGGGAAACACCTCAATGGACATGATGTACGTACACAAACTCAATCACTGTGGTGAGCATGAAAGGAGGGGAGAGGGAGGGAATATTGCAGGAACTGGAGGAGGGCTCAGTGAGTGCTGTGTGCATGTATGCCTCTTCCACCCTGAACTTCCTCAAGATGTACGACTACAATGCACCAATAAAAAAAACAAAGTATATTGACAATTTGACAATTCAATCATGTTTTATATGCTATTTGATTATTTTACTTTTTAGCAGAAATATTTAAAAATATTTATAATACAGTTACCTACAAATGGTATCATTACAGAAAATAAAATATATATTATATGTTAGAAATGTAGATTGTGAAATGGTTTATGTCTTGAACTTTATCACTACAAGTTCTTTCCTCTTTAGAAACTAGAAGTGTTTGGTGTTCTATTGTCTGCTGAAAATGACGTGTGTGTTTATTATATAACTATGGCTGTACATATGTGTGTTTTTCTTTTATAGACTTCATTCAAAATATTTGTGTGTTTTACAACATTATAATATGGATACAAAATGCCAAGATATTTATTTAAACCTGGTCCACAGAAAGTTACTTTATATCTTTCACTTAGGGCAAACACCGAATGAATGATTTCTTTTCTTTTCTTTTCTTTCTTTTCTTTCCTTCCTTCCTTCCTTCCTTCCTTCCTTCCTTCCTTCCTTCCTTCCTTCCTTCTTTCTTTCTTTCTTTCTTTCTTTCTTTCTTTCTTTCTTTCTTTCTTTCTCTTTTCTTGTCCTGAGGATTGAATCCAGGGGCATTCTACCTCTGAAATAACTTCTTGCCCTTTTTATATTTTATTTTTTAAACAGAATCTGACTAAATTGTTGAGGCTGGCCTCAAATCTGTGATCCTCCAGTCTCAGTCTCCCAAGTACTGGGACTACAGGCATGTGCTAGTGTGCCTAGCAGAATGAATTGATTGTCCATAGTTTCTTCATATTAACATAGATAATTATTCAAGAGAGAAGAGAAAGCTATAAAAACCAAAACTGTGTCATTTGCAGGAAAATGGATGGAACTAAAGAACATTATATGTGAAATCACATGGTCTCAGAAAGGCAAGGGTCTTAGGCTTCCCTTTATATGCAGAAGCTATAGAGAAAATAGGAAATAAAAAGCAAATTATGATAATAAGGAGCGAGACCAGTAGAATGGTGGAAAGGGATCTGGAGAAGGAGGAGGAGAGGGGATAAAGGAGGCATGAGGAAGGAAACAGACCAAATAATGTTATGTTTATATATGAAGTTAGGACTAACAATCTTATCTTACAATATATACAGGGAGGGATGATGTGGGGATGAATTGGGAAGTGGTTAGGAGGGACCCACACCAAGAGATGTTGTATGCAGACATGAATTTATAACTTTGAATCTGATTGTGATGTATAATTTTTTTACATCAATGAAATTCTGTTTAAAAAGTCAACAGAAAAAAGATGGAGAGGGAAGCCCACAGGGGCACACACTAATAATACTAGCAATTTAGAATTCTGAATCATGAGGGTCACAAGTTCTAAGCCAGACTTGATGAGACCCTGTCTCAAAATAAATAAATAAATAAATAGGACTGGGGGTGAATATCTGTAGTAGAACAACCCTGGCTTCAACCTCCAGTACCACAAAAGAATGATTAGACTGACGAACTAGCTGAAACAGCCTGTTCCTCCAAGGTGAATGTTCCTGTGTCTCTTAACGGCACCTACTCCCAAACATCCCACTTATCAAAAATTGTCTCAAGGATCTTCTGCACATCCTCAGTGGTTTTATTGCTAACCACTATCTCAAAGACTCTCTACAATTATTCTGCAGCCTGCCCAGTTAAACATTAACCCCTAGCCCTTGCTTCACATTTACTAGTTAAACTTTACCTTCTGGCTCTTCACACATGCAGTAGCATCCATACCTCAACCTCCCCCTCCCCCTGGCCTGACCCTTTCAATCTGCTTTGTGTCTGTGTCATTCTTTTCCTCTCAGGTGTGCCACGGGAAACTAACCAACATTAAAGGATTTAAGTTTGTTAAAAATTTGACAGCCTTGGTGATTTTATGTCAAGAGTGAAATATTCTATTAAAGTCACCATGGTTTATAATTAATCCAGTTGATAAGATAGACTTCAGGTTATGAAGTCAGATATCTTCTCTTTATATGAGGATGCAAAGGAGCCATGTTGTCACTCTGTTAGAACAAATACCTATCATGACATGGCAACCTTCAGGAGACTTTTGGGGAGAATCTGTTTCCTATCCTTTTCCAGGTCCTAGAACTGCTTCCTCTATTTGGTTCACACCTTTGTACCTATCTTTGAAGTTAACTGTATACCATGGTTATTTTAGTTCTCACACAACCTTATTTTGTCTTTTCATCTCTCTGTCTCCCTCCCATAAGAACACCTGTGATTATGGTTAGGGCTTGTTCTGGTCAGCATTCCTGCAGCCATAATATAAAGACCTAACCATGTAATTTAGAGTGAAAAAAAGTTTATTTTCATGTGGTTTCAGGCTCAGTCCATGTGAGGCCAGGGACCATGGGTCTCAGGGCATAGAATCAGGAAAACAGAGAAAGGAAGAGTGCATGAGCTGTGCTCACATAATGGAGCCCAGAAGCAAGGGAAAAAGCAGGGAAAGGAGGAACCATATGTAATCTCCAAGGCTGCAGCCCTGATGAGGTAGAACAGATAAAATAAAATATTAGGCAGAAAGGAGACAGATTGGGAGAAAATATGAAAATACAGTTTTAAAGAGGAAATTTAAAATACTCCTTGCCTTGCCCTGCAAGGCTTGCCCAGGACTTGCCTGAAGAGCCAAACAATGGGCTAGTTTCACATCTAAAATTACTGAGGTGATTACATTCTAGAGAAAGAGCTTCACCTTCTACCAGAACTCCAAAAAGTCATACCTGTTTTTAAAAAGCCTTACACCCCACGGGCCACCGACTTCATGTCTCCAAGTCTCCAAGCTTCTGAGGTCCCTGAGAGTCCTATCTCAACATCTATTGTTTAGCTTGGAACTTCAAAGAGATGACTGCCATCCCAGGGTCCCCCACTTCCTGTCATGGCCCTAGCCATGCCCCTTCTCCAGTGGGCATATAAAATGATTGTAAAGATCGGGGGGCATGCACTGTCTCTCCCTCTGCAGCAACTTTCTGTGACCCTCTGAGCCCCTCTCTGCTGGCTCTCATTCCCTTGAGATGGCCCACACCTTCCCTAAGCCTGTGTCCCCACCTTTCTTAAACCTATGCTTTTCTCTGACTGGCATGTGCTGAAATTCTTTTCTACACTGGAGTCAAGAACTCACGAGAAGTCATCCCATCTCCCATCTTCTGCAGCCACACCCTACCAGCCTACTGGGTACCACCCAGGTAAATCCAAAATAACGGATTTATCCTCTTCTGGGATTATAACCCTCATGACTCATTACATCAGCTCCAAACATTAATAAGTGAGCTCTTTAGGAGACATTTTATATCTAAAGCCCATCAGGATAATCTGCTCAAATATTTAATCCCATAAGGTAAGGTTCTATGGATAAGGAACAGGATATTTTTAGGGACCACTATTCAGTGTACCCCTTGTCCATCTGGGTATTATCTTGCATTCTATACACAAAAGAAGCCCTCCAGTTAGTATATCAAAAAAGCCATGATTTTCCAATTTAATCCCATTGCATCCTATAATTACATTTCAATAATTATGTTAAATTCCTTTTGTTTTTACCTTAGATATTCCTTTCTAGTCAACTACCATTACCTTACTACTGTGCTGCTGTAATTGGCCTCTGTTGTGGCATCTATATGATCAGCCAGTCTCCTGCTGTACTCATTCTTACTCATAGTATCCAGAACCACAGCATAGAGCCAGTTTCCACAAACCAGGTACAGCCAAGTTGCTTGGCTCCTGTAAAAGACCCTCCTTACTCCTACCATGCATAGAATAAACTCCCAACTCTATATTTCTAATAACTGTTCACTCTAGTCTAAACTCCATTGTCTTTTCTACCACCCATATGATACCATATATTACATCATACACTCTGACAACACTAAAAATTACCCCTATTTAAAAAAACTTGAACTGTAGCATTAACCCCAATTTTCTGCTTGGGAAGCTCTTATTTATTCTTCAAGACGGCAGAGGAAGTTTCATGACAACTTTTGTCCCTACTACAATGCAGAAGAAATGATGGCTCCATCGTTTGGATCTCCACAATTTGTTCACATTTCTTTTACAGTGCTTATTGTATGGCCCTAAATTAAAAATTAGCACTCTAACTCCTTAACATGAATTTGGACATGTGGAAGTCCTGTTTTGAGCTCATTTCTTTGGATCCCTGGAGCCTCAAACTTGGCAGGAAGAAGACACATCACAAATGTGATCACTGTAGTTCAATGAATGGGGCCTCCAGAGGTGAGTGAGGGCAACTAATGCTCACAGTAAGAACATAACTGGTGAACTCTTCTCCTCTTTCCAAGATTTGTACCACATGTTACCCTGGATCTCTCTCCAGAAATATTCTTTTGTTGGACATGCAATTAACTCCTATTTCTCTTGCATTTTTAAAAAACAAATATAGCTTTTTATCCCATTTCTTTGTGGAGATAATAAACAGTGTATATAAAACATCTGCTGAAACATCCACTTGACCCAAGGTTTGCTTGACTGGAATTTTAAAATCACCCAGTGAAATACATCAAGTGATATGTATGTGTGTGAATGCATCACTTTGAATCTATGATGTGTAACTGGAGTAATCAATAAAAGTACAAACACACACACACACACACACACACACACACACACATACACACACACACACACACACACACACGCTGCCCAGTGTATCAGCGTATCAACTGTATATAAATTTTCCACTATCTTGCAAGCTGACCTAAATCTTGAAGAGTCAAACAACATACTGCAATATAACTACAGAAACTAAATGGTGAAAAGCTATTATTTTGGAATAATTGTACTGATAAAAATTGTTATTTTTTCAAAATATATTTACATGAGTTCATTTATTTGCCTATTTCATAAACATGCTTGCACATTTCTCTGATTTGAAAACCTTTGAATCTTCATTCAAAGATATCCTTCTCAAATAAATCTCTTTTTGAATTATTATAATCAGACAGAGAGAGGCTTTGGTTATTTTGCATAGAGGCTTGACACAGTACTATTTATCTAGAAAATGAAGATGTAGATGGAAATACACAAAGATCTCTGTGCATTTATGTTTATAACACATTGAACCTCATGATGTTAATTGCAATGCACTAATGAAGTAAAGATCACATCACTAAGGATACTCAGTTTGGCTTCCCAAATTCTACTGGACAGAGGCTGGGTGCTGAGTCAGTATTCATCTTCTTTATTGGTTAGTAGTGGGCTGTTGTGCTCCTCAGATCCCTTTATAGGTAGGGCTCTTTTAGCTCAAGCTATCATAAGTGTGGGCAGCTGACAAATCCTAGCTGAGTCCTTCCATGGGATTTGTCTTTACCTGTTGGGTGCTGCCTTGTCCAGTGATATGCTAATCCCTCCAACCTCCAGCCCATATCCAATTACTGCTTCATGCAGACTTACAAAGACCAAGCCCTTTTGCAGCAATTCAAGACATCTCTGCCAGCATACGCTCACTCAAGCAGGATATGTGGGATTATCTAAAATCTCCTAACAACCATGCTGAAGTTAAAAATCTCTCTGCACATTCCTCTTTCTCAAACTCCCTCACAGATATTGTTCCCAGAGTATTTTACAATAGACTCTGCCTGAAAAAATTAAATCTCACCTCTTAAAAATTTTCCTGGGGAGCCCTTCCTGGAAGAATTATAGCAAGGAGTGAACTAGGAGGTAGACCGTAAAATGGTTTCGGGGAGCTGAATTTTCTTTTAGCCAGTTGGGCAAGATAACTCTGTCAGTAGTTGTAGGTGGACTGTGGATAGTCCAGTGCATAGGGCAATAATACAGCTATTAAAACATTAAAACATTCTACCACCTGGAAACATTACACCATTACATACAGAAGATAGAGAATACACTGGAAAATGTAATATTTACATTTGGGAGGTATAGAGGAAGTGGAAATTATAATGATGGAATCAGCTCTTGCTGAGTGCCACTGGGACACTGCAAAAAGACTAAGAACACCTGGAGGTGAATAATGACTGTTTGAAAATTAGAATGTCTCTGGAAGCATGGAGCATGTCTCTGGAAAATTAGAGTGAAAATTAGGATGTCTCTGGAAGCATGAAGAGGAATCTTGATAGTTGGAGAACTATAAAACCTGAAGAGTAGACTAAGAACTTTTCTGTAAGGGCAGCAGAACCCAAATTTTCTGGAACCTTCTCAAGTTGTAGAAGGAGCCACCCCATCCCTTTGTTTGAAGATGACAAGATGTCATGGAGACTTATCTCTGACTTGCAAGATTGCATGAAACCACTCTGCTATTAGACTTAGCCCCACAAAGCTAGAAGCTTAAAGATGATATGATAAGACCTCCAGGCCAAGTCTTCTTTCACACAGAGGTCACTTGTCTGTCTCCTACTTACAGAGCAGTGAAAGATATACACAACTCTACCAAAGTCCTGCTGGAAACTTGGACTAGCATTGCTCAGTTTGTAACACTGTATGTTCCCTAAACCCTCCATGTCTCCTAGCGTGTAAAATTACTACAGCATGTGACAAATAATCTGTAGCTTGAGTAAAGTAAGTATTTACATAGGAATGGAAGTATGTACTAACTACAAATATTAACATTGCACATTACATGTCTTACCTATATGTAATCCCTTTATAGTCAAAAGTCTACTCTCCCAATTCCTCTCATTTACATGCAACAGAATTAAAATAATGAGTGATTGAAATAATTATTGTAGAAAATTGCTGATATTTCAGTTTTTAAATGCTTTTATTGGTGCATTATAGTCTCATATCATAATGTAAATAATGTTGACAGTGCCATACATGCACACAGTACTTGGTGGCCCTCCCCCCACAACTCCCTTGCCATCCCCCCTCCCCATACAGAGTACTGAGATTGACATTGGTATTTTTATATATGTGCACAAAGCCTATGGTAGTAATTCCTTCTTTGATCCTCACTCCTCCCCCTTTCCTCTAGGCCACCTCCCTGGCTCCTCTGAGGTTCTTCCTCCATTATCTGGAGTCCCTCTGGTATCTCAAATACTCCCTAGCTTTAGCATGTTAGAGAAAACATATGACCCTTCACTTTCTGTGACTGGTTGATCTCACTTAACTTAATGTACTCCAGGTCCTTCCATTTTCCTGCAAATGACATAATTTTGTTCTTTATTGCTGAGTAGAATTCTATTGTGTAGATATCACATAATTTTGTAATCCATTCATCTGTTGATGGACACCTAGGTTTGTTCCATAATATGGCTATTGTGAATTGTTCTGCTATGAATATGGATATGTATATATTATTGTAGTTCTCTGATTTCAGCCCTTTTGGAAAGATACCCAGGAGTGATATAGCTGGATCATATGGTGGATCCATTCCCAGTTTTCTGAGGAATCTCCACCCTGATCTCCATATTGGATGAACTAGTTTGCAGTCCCACCAACAGTGTAGAAGAGGTCCAATTTCCCCACATTCTTGCCAACATTTATTGTTTTTTGTCTTCTTCATGATTGCCATTCTGATTGGGGTTAGATGGAATCTCAGTGTAGTTTTGATTTGCATCTCCCTGATAGCTAATGATGTTAAACAGTTTTTCATGTATTTATTGGCTTTTTGTATATTTTATTTTGTGAAGTGCCTATTTAGTTCAATTGCCCATTTCTTTAATGGGTTATTTGTTTTTCTAGTGTAAAGTCTTTTAAGTTTTTGTATATTCTTGATATTAGTCCTCTATCAGAAGGATAGCTGGCAAAGATCTCCCATTCTTTGGCCTTCACTTTAGACTCGATGGTTTCCTTTGATGTGAAGAAACTTTTTAGTTTAATGCCATCTCAATTATTAATTCTTGTTTTAATTTCCTGAGCTATTGGTGTCTTGTTGAGGAAATTTCTCCTTGTGCCTGTATGTTGCAATGATGAACCTATGCCCTCCTCTAGTAATTTCACCATTTCTGGTCTAACTTCCAGGTCTTTGATCCATCTTGAGTTGACTCCTGTGCAGGCTTAGAGGTAAGTATTTAATTCCATTTTTCTACAAATGGATAACCAATTTTCCCAACACCATTTGTTGAAAAGGCTGTCTTTTCTCCAAAGTATTTGTCTGATACCTTTGTCAAAAATCAATTGGCTGTAAGTGTAGATTTGTTTCTGTATCTTCTATTCTGTTCTATTGGTCTATGTGTCTGTTTTTGTGCCAATACCATGATGTTTTTAATACTATAGCTTTGTAGTATTTTTTGAAGGCAGGAATTGTGATGCCTCCTACATGGTTCTTATTGCTGAGGATTGCTTTGGCTATTCTCGGTCTTTTGTTTCTCCATATGAAATTTAGGACTGATTTTTCTAGGTCTGTGAAGAATGATCTTGGTATTTTGATGGGAATTATATTGAATCTGTAGATTACTCTTGGTAGAAT
Organism: Glis glis; assembly: GCA_004027185.1. Taxonomy (NCBI): domain Eukaryota; kingdom Metazoa; phylum Chordata; class Mammalia; order Rodentia; family Gliridae; genus Glis; species Glis glis. The sequence continues at coordinate 6,768 of PVJS01035439.1, read as the reverse complement.
GGCTATTTTGATAATATTTATTCTGTCTATCCAAGACCAAGGGAGACCTTTTCATCTTATAAGGTCTTTGATTTCTTTCTTTAGTGTTTTATAATTTTCATTGTAGAGGTGTTTTACCTCCTTGGTTAGGTTTATTCCTAGGTATTTTGTTGGTTTTGAGGTTATTGTGAATGGAATTGTTTTCTGTATTTTCCCCCAATGGATTCATGGTTGGTGTAAAGAAAACCTAATGATTTTTTTTAAATTGATGTTGTACCCTGATACTTTGCTGAATTTGTTAATAAGCTCTAGTAGTCTTTGGCTGAGTTTTTTTGAGTCTTCTAAATTTAGGATCATGTCATCTGCAAATAGAGATAATTTCAATTCTTCTTTTCCTGTTTGAATTCCCTTGATATCCTTCTCTTGTCTTATTGCTCTGGAAAGAGTCTCAAGGACTACATTGAAAAGGAGTGAAGATAGTGGAAATCCTTGTCTTGTTCCTGATTTTAAAGGGAATTTTTGCAGTTTTTCCCATTCAATATGGTGTTGGCTATGAGTTTATTGTATATTGCCTTAATCATGTTGAGGTACATTCCTTTAATTCCAATTTTCTGCAGTGTTTCTAACATGAATGGGTGTTAGATTTTTCAAATGTTTTTTCAGCATCCATTGAGATGATCAGGTGATTTTTGTCCTTAGTTCTATTTATGTGGTGAATAACATGTATTGATTTGTGTATGTTGAACCATTCTTTAATTCCTGGGATGAAACCAACTTGATCATGGTGTACAATTTTCTTGATGTGGTTTTGAATGTGCATGGCTTATATTTTGTTTAGAAATTTTGCATCCATGTTCATCGATGATATTGGTCTGTAATTTTCTTTTCTTGGGGATCTTTATTCAGTTTTGGAATTAATGTGATACTGGCCTCATAGAAAGAGTTTGGAAGAATTGCATCAATTCTGATTTCATGGAATAACTTGGGTGAAGAATTGGATTTAGTTCTTCTGTAAAGATTTTGTAGAATTCAGCTGGAAATCCATCTGGACCTGGGCTTCTCTTTGATGGAAGACTTTTTATTGCTGTTTCTATTTATTTGCTTGCTATTGGTCAGTTTAGGATTTCTATTCTTCTTGGTTCAATTTAGGAAGGTTGTATGTGTCTAGAAATCTGTCATGTTTTCCAGTTTATTGGAACATAAATTTTCAAAAGAGTTTCTGATGATCCTCTGGATTTCCCCACTCTCTGTGGTAATGTCTCCTATTTCATTTCTGAGTTTAATAATTTGGGTTGATTCTCTCTTTTGGTTAGGTTGGTTAAGGTTTGTGAATCTTGTTAATCTTTTCAAAGAACCAGTTTTTTGTTTTGTTGATCTTTTGTATTGTTTTTTGATCTTTATTTCATTGACTTCTGCTCTAATTTTATTTATCTCCTGCCTTCTACTGGTTTTGGGATTAGACTTTTCCTCTTTTTCTAGGTCCTTGAAGTGTGTCATTAGGTTGTTTATTTGGTAACTTTCTGTTTTTATTATGTGGGCACTCAGTGGTATAAAATTTCCTCTTTAATCCGCCTTCAATTTTTCCCATAGATTTTGATACAATGTGTATTTATGTTTAATTCTAGGAAATTTTTTATTTCTCTCCTTATTTCTACTATGATCCAGTCCTCATTCAAGAGTATATCATTCAGTCTCCATGTATGTATGTAATTTCTTTTGGTCTTCCTTTGTGTTGATTTCTTCTTTCATTTTATTTTGGTCTGCGAAGATGCATTACATTTTTTGAATTTGCTGGCACTTGCTTTGTGGCCCAGAATGTGGCCTATTTTGGAGAAGCTTCCATGAGCAGGTGAGAAGAATATGTATTCAGCTTTAGTTGGTTGGAATATTCTGTATATGTCTATTACGTCCATTTGGTTTACAGTGTTATTTAGGTGTGAAGAGTCTTTACTCATATTTTGCTTTGAAGAACAATCTAGTGGTATGAGTGGTATGTTCGTGCCTCCCAATATTATTATATTTGGGTCTATTTGAGACCTGATGTTCCAAAAAGTTTGTTTTATAAAAGTGGGTGCACCCACATTTGCGGCATAAGTGTTTACTCTCATTATATCCTCTTGTTGGATTGTTCCCTTTATTAATAAGAAGTGACCTGTTTTGTCTCTTCTGATGTGTTTTAGCTTAAAGTCTGTTTTGTTAGATATGAGCATTGGTATCCCTGCTTGTTTTTGGGCTCCATTTGCATGTTATATTTTTCCCATCCTTTTACCTTTAGCATATGGAAATCTTTGGCTGTAAGGTGAGTTTCTTGCAAGCAACATATATATGAATTATGTTTTTTAATCCACATTGTCAGTCAATGCCTTTTAATTGGCAAGTTGACATTCAGTGTTATTATTGAGATTTGATTTTTGTTTCCTGTCATTTTTAGTTCTGTTTTCTGTCTGATGTAGTGTTATTCTCCTTTCCTCCCATCTGGTGGAGTCGCCCCTCCTTTGGTTCTAGTATTTACTTCTTTTTTCTTCTTTGTGTTTTATTTCTTTAAGTATTTTCTCTAGTGCTTAGGAGACAGTCTGGGGGCCTGATGGTGGGATGTGCACAAGCGAGGAGACTGACTTTCTATCACTCCCTTCTGGTGCTCTCCTCTCACAATTTACCTGATATGCTTAGTCACAAAGCTCTTAACACTGTTTCAGATTCCTGCCTACAAATTCTCCACTCTACTCTCCTACAGCCTGAAATCTTTGCAAGATGCCTGCCTTTAAACCCTGCTAGCCTTTTGCCCCCAAAACACCCAGAGGAAAATGACCAACATAATTGTTCAGATTAGTGATTTTTCTTTGATCATCTTCCACCATATAACCACTACCCACATTTTAAGGGCACCTGACTGGTTCATTGATAGGAACACATCAAAGGACCCCCTAACCACTGGATGTGCCATTATTGAAGAGTATCATGATCATGATTGATGTTATCAACCCATCAAGGTAGTGGAGGCTTCCCCCTTACCCCCTCATATCACTTACCAACAAGCTGAGCTCATAGGCCTGACTCGAGCACTAACCTTAGCAAAAAGTTCTATTATTAATAATTATTAATTATTAATAACAATTAATATTGACTCAAAATATGCCTACAATATCCTTCATTCCAATGGTTAAATCTGGAGTCAGTGAGGTCTTTTAACTACAAAAGTGAGTGCTGTACAAAATCACAAATTAATTGATCACCAAGGAGCTCTCCTACCAAAGACAACAGTGGTTATCCATAGCAAGGGACATCAAAAGGTTAAAAGATATATCTCCTCAAGTAATCAAGTGGCAGACAAATTAGCAAGATTAACTGCTAAGGGTGAATAGAGTCCCCACTACTTATTTCCACTGATTCCAACCCCACCTCTTGTCCCAACTGAGTAGTCCCCAGAACAAGAGAGCTGACTTCAGGCTCTAGGAGCCCATTTCCAAGATGTCTATTGGTATATACAGAGAAAGGTCATTCTTTCAGAGCAGTCCCAAGATCACTTCCTCACCAATTTACATAACCTTTTCCATGCTGGCTCCTACCCTATCCAAAGATTAGTAGTACCCCATTTCTACCTCACACCCAAAATAAAATAGCGGATAAAATAAATTATAAAATACCTGCCAATAATACTTAACCTCCTCTAACCTTAGACCCCTGCCCGTCCCCACTCACCAAGCCTGGGGTCACCTTGCTGGAGAAGACTGGCCACTAAACTTCACCCACATGCCCCCAGTATGAAAAGTCAAACACCTTTTAGTCTTAGTAAATACCTTTTTGGGATGGGCTGAGGCCTTTCCAACTACCAACAAAAAAGCCTCAACTGTTACTCATCACCTTACCTCTGTTATAATTTCTTGAATTGGCATACCCAACTAAATCCAGTCCAATAGCACATAGATTGTAATCTTCCCCAACCCTACTTTTTTGCCCACTCCTCCTTACAACCAGGGGATTGGGTATATCTCCAGACTTCACCTAAGCCACTTTGCCCAAAATGGGAAGGGTCCCACCAAATTATATTAGTCAATATAAATTATATTAGTCACCCCAACTGCAGTAAAATTAAAAATACTTCCCTTGCAGTATCATTTATCCACTCTCAAGCTGGCATGGCCACCGAACCCATCAGAACTGGATTCTTTAAAACCAGCTACCTTATATACAAACCCTCATCCTCCCTTTTTCTCTTCTAAACCCCATACTCCCCCACCCTCTTCCCCCTCTCCAGGGTCCCTTCAGAAAAAAATTACAAAATATCCAGAAAAGGATACCATCTCACTCCCATACCAGAAGAGAATGGATCTGAGCAGAACAACCCAGGCTAATACATGTCCCTTTCTCGATAAGATTTCCGGTTTTCTCCTAGACTTTGCTTAAGACCTTACCTGGTTTCCGCGTGGTCTCATTAACACACCTGAACAAATCCTACTCACACTCCAGGAGGTGTGGCTCCAGGGTACTTCTCAAGATTATACCCTCTCCCAAATTCACTTCTTTTCACTCTGCCTTGCTTTCTCTGCCCTTCACATTTCACCCCTGTTTGCACTTCCAATAACAGATGAAACAGTGATTGTTCTAACTCTCTTAGCCCTGGGTTGGATATTTCTAATCCTTTTATTTTTTGACCCAAAACTGCCTTTTCACTTCTTCCTGAAACCTAGCATATACAGGCAGATTAACAACCCTGCGACGTGATTTAGTTGATTATTCCTAGGATCAAATTTTCTCTAAATAAAAATTCATACTCCTTCCCCATAATATATTAGGCATTTCTAAGACACCCCCCATTCTGGATTCTTGTCCTCACTATCCTTCTCATTAAACTAGATCAGCTGATGCAAAATTGTTTTATGCCTCCTGGTTAGAATTACGCTGGACACTGCTAGGGCCTATAATTCACACCCAGGATGATTGCCTTCCTCTGCCCTTTGACCTTTGTTGTCCTGTCTCTCCTCAAGGAATCTGCCAAAGGTGTGCCCCCCTCCCCCTGATTTTCCTGGAGATATTCCCAGATTATCTTCACTTCTTATACTCTAGTACTGGCTGAATGAGGGGTTAACACCAACTCAATATACTGCCTCCAGCAAACCTACTGGATGGTTAAGATCACCTCCCGGGACATAACACAGTATGAGGTCAATAGGGGACAACCAGCCTGCTTCACTTTACACATACGCTTGGGATATTCTGATGGAGGGGGCATCCAGGATGAGACTAGAAAAGAAATATCAAAAAGTATCAACAAAATGTTATTGCCCAACTCTCCCCTCTGGAGAAATAAACCACTTTCTGTGTCCCATACCCACACCTTAGACACCTACAAATAGACAAATTCAAGTTCCAGGAGTCATTTATCTCCATCCTTACTGTCACCCATCATTTCCTTTATCAGTCTAACCCAACCTTAGCCAAAGATTCCTGGCTCTGTTTATCTACCTCCTCCCTCACTACACCTGTTCCTCTCATTATCTCCATCCTCAATTTTACTACTTATGCAAACCCTCTACACACCAATCCCATCACTTCCAGAATCCAGTTACCAACAGACCAACCTTTATCATGCATCTCCCAAAAGGGCATGAAAAAGGTGGAAGATTTATTGAGCCCCACACCTGCCAATCAACAGTCCAGGTACAAAGCAATCAGCCTTTGTATCTCAGTGAACCAAGAGTTATATTTTTCTGTGGTGGATTATCCTATTATTGTTTACCATCTGACTGGATGAGGTCTTGCACTGCAGTCTGGGTAACTTCCGCAATTGATATTGCAACTACTAATCAGACCTTTTGTATTCCCCTGGAAGTACACACTCACTATATGAGGGAAGTCCAACTTATTCTTCTCCAAATATTCCTAGAAATAACTGGCTCAGTGGGCACCAGTGTTGGGACCCTAGCCACTGCCACAACTACTTACAAAATACTCCAAGAACAATGGACAGATGATTTACAACAAGTCACATGATCTATTTTTAAGCTACAGGATCAGACTGACTCCCTAGCAGAGGTAGTACTGCAAAATTGGTGAGGTTTAGATCTCCTGACTGCAGAGAAAGGTGGTCTGTGTCTGTTTCTTGGAGAAGAAAACTGTTTCTATGCAAATCAATCTGGCATTGTCTGTGATATGGCCCAAAACTTAAAAGATAAAATAGCAAAACAGAGGGAAGAATTGGCTAATTCCTGGGGCTCCTTGGCACAATCCCTCAACTGGCTCCCCTGGGTGGTTCCACTAGCAGGACCCCTTAGCAGCCATCTTCAGACCCTGTCTGATAAATTTGATCTTGTCCCAGATTCAGAAAAACACTGCTCTGTTAATGAGCTTCTTTTCTTGCAGACCAGAGGCCAATACATCCTCCTCCCAACACACAGGCCCTCTAAAACCCTCACAGTGGCTAGCCCTAGGTCTACACTATTCCGTTGTCATGCAGGAAGTAGCTAGAGCAAGTACAGCTGCCTATTTCTCAATATAAATATTATGAAACCTCTTGAATGTGGGCACTGTGAGGTCTGACTCAGAGGCCTGGCTGGAGGAGGCAGAGAACAAAGGACTCCAGGAATGGTGGGTGTGATAGTTAATCTAAGTTGTCAACTTGACCTGATCATGACACACCCAAGATTATGTGATTTTGGGTGTGTAACAGCAGATTAAAGAGAAAGCCCTGCCCTGAATGTAGGCAGCAGAATTCTGATAGGTGCGGACTTAGATAAAAAGGGAGAAGCCGCGTAGAGTGTGCGCGACTTTTTCCGAGGAAAAACGCATCTG
>PVJS01035438.1:0-21008 GCA_004027185.1 Glis glis | reverse complement strand
GGGGCGTAGCGCGGAGATAGAACGCCCCTGCGTTCAATCCCCGGTACCGCAAAAAAAAAAAAAAAGTAAGCTTTTCTCTTCTGTTTTCCATGTAGTCTACTCCCAAGAGTGGTCAAGTCTTCACACTAGAATAGATTACATTTGTTGTTTTTATGGTTTCTGTCACAAATCCTGTCAATTCTCCTGGGTCCTGCTATTCACCAGACTTCTCAAAATTCTCTTTGTCTTCTTTTATTTTAATTTCCAGACCATTCTATTATCTACATGTTATTCATCAGCTGAAAAATATTCCATGACTTCCTATTGACCATCAAAAGTAACCCAACTACTAGATGAACTTCCAATTCGATCTTCTCAGTTCTCCACCGTCCAGTCTAACTTGGCCTTAGCTAGATGGACCTCGTAATTATCCGCTGTATGCCCTTTATATTTTCCCATTGCTATGTCTGAATGTCCGTGTCCTCTCTAAATTCACATGTTGAATTATAACCTCTCCAAGGTGACGGCTTTTAGGAGGTGGCATCTTGGGGAAGTGATTAGGCCATGATGGTGGAGCAGTCATGAGAGGGATTGGTATCCTTTACAAAAGGATCCCAGAGAGCTGCCTTGTTCCTTCTACCATGTGAGGACACAGAGAGACAGTACCGTCTATGAACCAGGAAGTGGGCCCTCATCTATAATGAACCCACCAGCACCTTGACCTGGGGCTCTCCAGCCTCCAGACTGCGCAATGAATTCTGTGGCTTATAAACCACGCTGTCTACGGTGTTTTCTTAAAAGCTGGAATGGACTGATGCCCACTGTCTAGTCTTTGCCTTTGCTGCCTCTCCTCCTGGGGTGGTCTCCCTTCTCCCACATGTCCACCTCAGGCCACGAGGCTCAGCCCGAGGCCATGCTTCTTCCCTTTCAATTCTGTCATGACTCTGATCATCTGATTTGACACATTTTTCAACCCGAGGCTTATTTACCTAGTCTATTGAAAGCCTGGGCATTCAGATTCTTACTCAAAGGTCCTCAAATTAATTAATTAATTAATTAATTTTTAAATTTAATCTGACGATTAAGTAATTAATTAATTTTTGTGTTGTTGGGGATTGAACCCAGGGACTTGGTCATTCCAGACAAACACTACATTGAGTGCACCCTAGCCCACAAACTTATTTTTTATGGCAATGTCTCTAAGTTTTTTGACACAGCTCATAGTAAGAATATATTCAGCTGGGCGTGGTGGCGCACGCTTGTAATCCCAGTACTTTGGGAGGCGGAGACCAGAGGATCCGGGTTCGCGGCCAGCCTCAGCTCTTGCTCTCTCTTTCCCTGTCTCTCTCTCTCTCTCTCTCTCTCTCTCTCTCTCTCTCTCTCTCCTTGGTGAGGCCTCCCGCAACTTCGTGAGACCCAGTTTCAAAATAAAGCATAAAAAAATAGGGCCGGGGGCGTAGCGCGGAGGTAGAACGCCCCTGCGTTCAATCCCTGGTACCGAAAAAAAAAAAAGAATATATTCTACACTGAGGCTCAAAATACATACACACACACACTTAAAATTAAAAGATATTCAAGAAACAAATTATTTTTATTATGTGTAATACACTTTGGTGTTTTATTCTATTCTAGTCTCTCATTTAAAAAAATGTAGTTGTCATTTAAAAAAATGTAGTTGTAACCTACTATGTTTACTTCATAATCCACCAATAGATGCAACCTGTAGTTTGAAAAACATGAATTTATAGCATTAAATTAACTATATGCATTAATTTTGCATGCTGAATTATTTAAGTCTCAGATCTTGATATTTAAAGCTAAGTTTTTGGAACTAAAACTGTTCTCTCTCAAGCTTGGCTCTCAAGACAATTTTCTATGCTATGATTTAGTAAAACTGTGTTTGGAAACTCCATCCACTCCATGAGTCACAACTTGCAGCAATGGATTCCACTGATTCTGCAACATGAAGCCTCAGTTATTTTGTTAGAATTTCTTTTTGTCACCTACTGGAACTTGAACAGGTCTAATAGTATCTTTTGTCCCTACAAAATCATAAACCAACTGAAGGGTAGAGGCAGGAATCAGGTAAAAAAAGGTCCAAATATCACCTCATTCCTGGCAAAGCTGTTGGAGGACATGGCCTATGAGTGAGACCCTAACGGGTTTGCTAAGGTCCCATTCAGAATGCCCCAGCCTCACCATCCCCCTAAACCAGGATTCTTGCTCCAGTAGGACTTGATGACATTTTTCATTGTCTGAATTAACCCACCCTAGAATTCCTGCACCTCTTTATTTCTTTGTAAGATTAGGAAAGGACTCCTTTTTGTAAAGCAAGTGGAATTGGAATTTTTGATTAGTTGCAGCCTAGAGCATCAAAACAAGGCATGTTAAGCCACGTCTGAGAAGCCAGAATGGGCAACTTTTCGATGTTCCTTAATATTACCTTGAATGTGGAATAAAGGGAAATTTTTTCTTGATTAACCCACTATAACTTATGTTGACTTTTATGAGTTCTGAATTATTTACTTATCTTATTTAAAAATAGTTATTAATAATTACAGGCATGGTAAATAGAAGGGAATCTCCCCTGATCTTTAGATAAGGATTCCCCTAAAGCCACCAGGAGAGGATGATTCTCATAATTAAAGTCCTTTCTTGACTTACTATGTTTACAGGCTTTTAACCTCCTTTCCTTTTCATGGACAAACCTAAATATTGTTTCCTTTTTCGCTTTGTTCATATTTTTGTTTCTTTTTATTCTTCAACTTAGATATCCTTGAAACTATTCAAGCAAAAGTCATCACTATTTTCCTGATTTTGAAATCCAATGGGCTCTTTTAAAGTCACAATATTTAATTATTGTCTGCCATAAAGTACAATTAATCTCTGCTTCTCTCTCATCTTTAATTCCAATGGCCCAGGCCAACCTGGTTTTCAATTTTACCTCTCTGGCTACACCTTCTCGTATGCCTTTATATGGGCCCTTATTTCCTGATGTTAAATGTCAGTAATCCTCACAGGTCTGTTCTTCACCTGGTTTTCTCTTTCCATTCTATCCATTCTCCCTCAGTGATCACCTCTAGTTCTGGAACTCTGTAGGCTGATGACCATTAAGTTGACATCTCTGGCTCAAATCTTAGTAAATATTCACTGAATAAACAGAATGACTGAAATAATTTCTCCTCCCAGTCTAGAATTAATCATCAAAGTAGATGGATCTTCACTCTGGTATCCTCGCACCTCACATCTGCCCGATCTCAACATAGACTCATCTATTTCTATCCCTAGGTCCCGCTCTTCTCTCAGCTTCCCCTGTCTCACTCAGTGGCTTGTGGAAGACTAGGAATCATCATGAACTCTCTCTTCACCTCTCATTTGATCGCCTATTATCCTCTGTCAAATCCTAGCTCTTAAATGTCAGTCGATTTTCCCTCAGTACCATAAGTGTTGCCCCTCTTCTAGCTCAGAACCTTGTCATCTCTTGTCTAGAAGGTACCAGTTACCCCTCACTGATCTGCCAGACTCTACCATTGTCTCTTCCCTTTTATTCTCCCACAATCAAAGTGTTCACTTTGCACACTGTATTATGTTCACAATGGGATAAATTCTGTCACTAGTATGTAAGTGCTGCTAATAGAAACCTAGCACATTTCTTTTGAGGTATATTCTTTAGGAATTTAAAATATTTTTACTATTGTAAAAGGCATCTTTTAAATATTGTATCTTCTAATTTATTTTACATATATAGGGACATATAAAATGCATATTTTAAAATGAGTCACATTGCTAAACTATCTTATCAGTTCAAAAATTCAACTTTTTTTAGATATACAATGAATGATACACTCTATAAACAAGTAAAACTTTCTTCTCATTTTTTAATGTTTATAAGTTTTATATCTTCTTTTTATCACATTGCATTGTCCAAAACTTGCATAAGAATGGTAAATAAAATCAGGGGTACCAGTTGTTTTTGTCTTTACTCTTTATTTTGATAGGAATTCATCTGATGTAGCACAGTTAGGGATGATTCTGTTAATTAATTTTAAGATCAGCATTCTTTGTCTTGTTAAATTCTTCTGTTTACTTTTGCTAGAATTTAACATGAACAATAATGAATCATGAATTTTATTGTACATTTTTAAGAATTTGTTAAAGTGATACATGGTTTCATTCTCTTTACTCATCGATGTGATGAATTCATTCATTTGATGAATTTTGTATAACTGATGGACTGTTAGTAATAATGTGTGAATCTGGAGTAACACGAGTTGGCCATTGGCCTGAGGAAGTAGGAATACCCAAATCCTATCTCAAATTCTTGCCACCTCTCCCAGTGATGTTTCCAGAAAGAAAATCTGCTTACCTTCCTTCTCCCTTCACCTCAGTCTAGAAGCCCTCTGCAAGTGGTAAGCTCACTTAGCTTGTTTCCTGTCTCTCAGGGATCAGTGTCATTCATCACCAGTGACTTGAAAACCATTGTTTCATTTACTTTGTTCAGATTTTGAGTTGTCTTAAGTGGAAGGGTAAATCTGGTTCCTGTTACTCCCTCTTGGCTGGAAGCAGAACCTTGTAGCACTTTTAATTCCCTTTCCGGCTTTAATTTTTCTCCATAGCACTTATCGACGTCCAACACATTCTCTGTAGTACTCGTTTATTTACACACTGTCCATCTTTCCCTCCACTAGCATAGAATTCTATGAGGAAATCTGTATTTGTTCGCAGATATATTTTGGATCTAGATCAGAGGCTGGCACGTTGTAGGTACTCAATCATTATTTGTTAAGTCAATGAATACAGGGTGTGCCAGCCTCAGGAAGAACTTTCCCAGGCACCTCAGGCTGTGGTTCCACTTGTATGAGAAATCCCCAGTGTCAGCAGGTTTTGAGCCTGCGGGCTGGTACTCAGTTGGTGGCAAGTGTCTCTCACCTCCTCAGTCAACACTCCGCTTCGTGGAACACTTTCTCATTCCTCTCTCTCTCCATATGCCATAAAGCACTTTGCTTACTCAACACTCCTTAGCTGGATCACAACTCTGAGAAACATGGATGGAAGGTTTTAAGTTTCTTTTCAAAATATAATCCTTTTACAACCAAGCCTATACGTGTATGTATTTCTTCTCTACACCCGGCCATAAGCAGCGGCCACTTGATCCTCTCCTCTTTCTTTGTATAAAACATGATGGCAAAACGGTGGAAATTCAGGTGGGAATCAATCCAAGGGAAACTTCAGCAGGGGTGGGCCAGCAAAATAACAGCACCTTTTCCCCAGACTTTCCCTTGTCATACATAGCTCTGCGTAAGGATTTCCCATCCGCCAGCTGGTCCATTCAGCAGTTACTTGCTTGAGGAATCCATGTTAAGTGTGGGCATGCATGTAATCACTAGAATATGTGGGAATTTCTGGGACAATTTTCCTCTATTTTAATTTCTATCTGACTTTCATTTTAATCTCTATCTTGGTTTCCTTTTGAATTTCACTTAGGTCACTTAACTTTCATACTGAGCATCTCTTTCCTCTCGTGCTTTATTGGCTCTTGCCTTCCTTGAGGTCTCAGCTCAAAGCTTGTTTATCAGACAGGACGTCTCTGTCCAAAGTGATTAGTTCAGGTTTTTTCTGTTCTGTTGGCCTACCTCATGGCAGTTACAGCATCCTGTGATTGCCTGGTTTATTTGTTTCCTTGGTTATTATTGGTTTCCTTTTATGAATGTGAGATCCACAGGGAGAAGACCCTGGCCTGTCTTACTTTCTTTTTCCTTATATAGGGCCTGCCACATAGTAGTTGCTGTGCTTAGAAAATATGTGCTGGATTAATTAATTATTCCAGAGAACAGGGACAAAGCTGCTAAGGAGAGAGTGCTGAATTTATGTGGAATTGCATGTTTATGTATGGCTAGGGTAAGAACTGCAAGAGAAAAGTATAGATTCAAGACTGAATCCAGAGATTCTTGTATGCCCCACCATGGTAATGACTGGGCTTTATCCTGGAGGCAATGGGGATCTACAAAAGGACAAAAAAGGGAAGATAGTCAGATTTAGGTATCAAATGATCAGTCTGTCTGTGAGGCGGTGAGTAGATTAGAAAAGAATAAGATAAACTGCAGAGGACCAAGTTTGGTCACTGTTGAAGTGTTCTAGGTAACAGATAGTAAAACCCTTCAATAAGGATAATGGCAGTGGAGGGAAGGAATGTTTGAAAAGTGGGCAATGAAGAACATGAAATAGAAGGAAGGGAGAACAAAGAGCAATCAGAAACTTAAATGGGTCAAACAGAAACATTTGACCCGTTGAAGAAACCCACAATAAAACATTGATATATGATGAACCTGGTCTGGGTCTCAGTGAAAATGATGAAATCAGTACCTTTGAATATTCTGTCTTACATATTTTTAAATGTACTTTTATTGGTGCATTGTAACCATATATTACATTGAGGATTTAGTGTGATAGAAGTATACACGTACACAGTATTTGGTACATTTCCCCCCAGATGCTGCTCCATTCCTCCCTCTCCTTATTCATAATATTGAAATTGGCATTGATAGCTTCATGAGTACACATAGGATTGTTTGAATTGATTTCTTCATCCAATCTCCCCCTTCCCATAATGCCTCCATGCCCAGTTTCTTTCTGGCTTCCACATATGAGAGAAAACATTTGACTCTTCCCTTTCTGAGACTGGTTAGTCTCACTGAGCATAATATTCTCTTACATAAAAGCAGGAATCCTGACAAAATTTATCAGAATCCATTCTTTCCAAGCTGTAGGGATGTAGACATTAACCAAAGGCTTAGAGAAATTCAGGAAGCATTTATTAAAGAAAAATAGCTGAATCTTGGTAAGATACGTTGTTATGGACAGTACTGTTTAAAATTTCCTTTTTCTCATTCCCTCACTTCCAGTTCCATGGTAACCTTGAAAGTCAACAGTGAGAACCAGAGCATGGAGGTCATCCCAGGGGGCAGAACACGGCCGCCACTCCTTCAAATAGAGCTGGCATTATCTGACCTGCTGGCTCCCCAGGAGATTCCAGCCTCAGGATGTCTCATTTAACTGATTCAGAGATCACCTATGTGAACAGTTTTCTTCCTTAGGGATATTTATTGAAAACAATCAGGGGCAACTGTTTAATATCATGGCTGCCTGAAGTAGTGGATAACAGTTTAGGAAAATAACTGCTTAGAAGGAAATCCAGGTAATAATATGTCCATTTGGTGACCTGAAGAGCTCTGACACATTTCTGAGACTCTAAAAGGCCAACTACATGCTCTGGGATGTGTGAGTGCTTAGAAAAAACCGGAGAAAACTCTAAGCTCTTGCCAGTAGCTGACTTGAAGGGTCTTCTTAGGGAAAGCTGAAGGCAAAGGCAGAGATTCTAACTCTCTAGCTGAGCATTGATGCATGCTCAGCATGTACATAAAACCCCTTGTCAAAGAATGGGAGATTTATTGATTCTAGGCATTAAGAACTCTGTCCAATCATTAGTTGACTACTAAGTTAAAAAAGCAAAGACTTTAGTGTTGACACATGACAGAGACTACAGATTTTACAGAATTAGTTCAGAATAGTCACTAAACAAACAATAACAGCAAGAACAAATAGAATTGGCAACAAACCCTGGCAGTGGTGGAGGGAGAATTCAGAATTGCCAAATTATTTTAAGTGTTTGATTTTGACAAAAATTATGAGATGCACAAAGAAACAGGAAATTGTAACTCTTACACAGGAAAAAAAAACAGTCACTAGAAACTGTCTCTTAGGAACACCAGATGTTGGACTTACTAGGTAAAAACTATAATATTTTTAAAAAGCTAATGGAAAACATGTCTAAACAACTGAAGGAAAGAATAAGAATGTCTCAAAAATTGAGAATATCAGTTAAAAATCATTATAAAAAGAGCAACCAGATAGATATTCTGGGCTTGAGAAGTACAAAACAAACACAAAGGCAGGTAATTGAAATAGTCTGGTTTAAGAAGCAGAAAGAAAAAAGAACAAAGATTAATAGAGCCTGAGAGACCTATGAGACACCAGGGAGATATCAACACACACACACACACACACACAAAATAGGAGTCCCCAAAAAGGAGGAAGTTAGAGGGCAGAAGGAAGAGGAGAAGAGGAAAGGAGAGGGAGGGTCAAAAACAGTATAAGAGGAGAACAGAGGAGATAGTTAAAACCTTTCCAAATATGAAAAAACATAATGTATACATCCATGAGGTGCAAAGAACCCCAAGAACAATAAACTAAAGAAGTTCATATTTAGACACATCACAATAAAAGACAAGGAGGGAATTTTGAAATCAGATCATATATATAAGAGATCGCCAATAAGATTAACATGTGATTTCTCTTTAGAAACCATGAATCCAGAAGGCAACTGAAAAACATGCCAAATGCTGAAAGAAAGTATTAGACATCAATCATTCTATATTCAGCACAACTGTCCTCCAAAAATGAAGGTGAAATTAAGACAAATGAAAGCTGAAAAAATTGGCCACCAGCAAACCTATTGTACAACAAATACTAAAGGAATCATTTAGGCTGAAATCGAGGACACTAAGCTGGGTGTGGTGGTGCACACCTGTAACCCCAGTACTTGGGAGGCTGAGACAGGAGGATGGCAGATGTGAGGACAGCCTCAGCAATTTAGTGAGACTCTCAGAACCTAGCAAGGCCCTGTTTCAAAAAAGCAAAACAAACAAACAAAAAAGGGAGGACTGGGGGTGTAGCTCAGAGGCAAATTGTCTTCAGATTCAATCTCTTATACCACACAAACACAAAAGACACTAGCGAGTGACTCAAGTCTGCATAAATAAACACCAGTAAAAGTAACAACATAGGTAAATACAAAGGCATTTTAAATGTAGTTTTAGTTTTTAATTTTTTTCTAACTAAGAAGCGACTGAATGAAGTAATAATTATAAATCTCTGTTGATCCTACAATGTATAAGGACATAATTTATATGACAATAACAGAACAAAGAAGAGGTGAAGGAGAAAAATTTTTATTAATCTGAGCTGGTTTGTTATTAATTAATATGTATACTGTAATGACTGCTACTTATAAATCAATGAAAAAAGTGAGAGAAAGAAGGGGATTAAATAGCAGACTGAAAGTAATACCTATTTAACACAAAAGTATACAATGATTGAGGGATAGATAAATACAAGGGACATAAAACTTATGGAAAATGAATAGTAAAATGGCAGACATAATTCTACCTTATCAGTAATTATATTAATTATAAATGTATTAAACATGGCAATTAAAAGGCAGAGATTGGTATATGGATTTAAAAAAAAGCCCAACTATATGGTGTCTGAAAGACACACTTAACTTCAAGACACATATAAGTTGAAAGTAAAAGGATTAAAAATCATATCATTCAAATAAATAGTGACTATAAAAGAGCTGAGTAGCTATACTGATATCATATCGAATAGACTACATAAAAATATATTACAAAAGATAAACAAGAACATTGTATATTGGTAAAAGGGTTGATAAGATATAACAAGAAGATAAGATATAACAATTATAAACATTCCAGTCCCCTTCCACTATTCTATTGGCTTCTCTCCTTATTTGACTGAATTCCCTTTTGTTTTCTATTTTCACTCCAGCTTCCACATATGAGAGAAAACATATGATCCTGGATTTTTTGAGACCAGTTGAATCTCACTCAGTATAATATTTCCTAGTTCTATTCATTTTCCTGCAAATGACATACTTTTGTTCTTTATTGATGAGTAGAATTCCATTGTGTGTATATATCATAATTTTGTAATCTATTCAACTGTTGATGGATACCTAGGTTGGTTTTATAATTTGGCTATTGTGAATTGTGCTGCTATAAACATGGATATGCATATATTACTATAATATTTTGATTTCAGTCTCTTTGGAAAGATTCCCAGGAGTGGTATAGCTGGATCATACGGTGGATCCATTCCCAATTTTCTGAGGAATCTCCACACTGATCTCCATAGCGGGTATACTAATTTGCAGTCCCACTAACAGTGTAGAAGAGTTCCTATTTCCCCACATCCTCACCAGCATTTATTGTTGTTTGACTTCTTGATAATTGCCATTATGATTGGGGTTAGATGGATTCTCAGTGTAGTTTTGATTTGCAGGTCCCTGATTGCTAATGATGTTGAACATTTTTTCATGTATTTATTGGTCATTTGTATCTCTTTTTTTTGTGAAGTGTCTATTTAGTTCAATCGCCCATTTCTTGATTGGGTTATCTTTTTAGTGTTAAGTCTTTTAAGTTCTTTGTAAATTCTAGATATTAGTCCTCTATCAGAGGAATAGCTGGCAAAGATCATCTCCCATTCTGTAGGCTCTCTCTTTAGACTCTTGGTGGTTTCCTTTGATGAACAGAAACTTTTTAGTTTAATGCCATTCCATTTAGTAATTATTGTTTTAATTTCTTGAGCTTTGGAGGTCTTATTGATGAAGTTTCTACCTGTGACTATATATTGGAGTGTTGGACCTATGCCCTCTAGTAATTTCAAAGTCTCTGGTCTAATTTTCAGGTCTTTGATCCATCCCAAGTTGACTCTTGTGCAGCGCGAGAGCTAGGGATTTAATTCCATTTTTCTACAAATGGATAGCCAGTTTTCCCAACACCATTTGTTGAAAAGGCTGCCTTTTCTCCAGCATATGTGTTTGACATCTTTGTCAAAAATCAATTGGCTATAAGTGTGTGGATTTGTTTCTGTTTTGTTTCTATTTTGTTCCACTGGTCTATGTGTCTGTTTTTGGGCCAACACCATGCTGTTTTTATTACTATAGTTCTGTAGTATAATTTGAAGTGAGGAATTGTGATGTCTCCTGCATGGTTCTTATTGCTGAGAATTGCTTTGGCTATTCTGGGTCTTTGTTTTTCCATATGAAACTGAGGACTGATTTTTTCTAGATTTGTGAAGAATGACATTGGTATTTTGATAGGGATTGCATTGAATCTGTAGATCACTTTTGATTGAATGGCCCTTTTGATGATATTTATTCTGCCTATCCAAGAGCATGGGAGAGCTTTCCATCTTCTAAGATCCTCTTCAATTTCTTTCGTTAGTGTTTTATAATTTTCATTGTAGATGTCTTTTACCTCCTTGGTTAGATTTATTCCTACGTATTTTATTGTTTTGAGGTTATTGTGAATGGAGTTGCTTTCTGGATTTCTTTTTCAGTGGATTCATGGTTGGCATATTGAAAAGCTACTAATTTTTTAGATTGATTTTTGTGTCCCACTACTTTGCTGAATTTGTTAATCAGCTCTAGAAGTCTTTTGGTTGAGTTTTTTTGGTCTTCTAAATATAGGATCATGTCATCTGCAAATAGAGATAATTTCAGTTCTTCTTTTCCTATCTGAATTCCTTTGATAGCCTTCTCTTGCCTTATCATTCTGGTAAGAGTCTCAAGTACTCTACTGAAAAGGAGTGGTGATAGTGGGCATCCTTTTCTTGTTCCTGATTTTAATGGTAATTCCTGCAGTTTTTCCCCATTGAATATGATGTTGGCTTTGGATTTATTGTATGTTGCCTTAATGATGTTGGGGTAAGTTCCTTCTATTCTGATTTTCTGTAGTTTTTTTTAACATGACTAGGTGTTGGATTTTGTCAAATGATTTTTCAGCACCTATTGAGATGATCATGAGATTTTTGTCCTTAGTTTTATTTATGTAGTGAATAATATGTGTTGACTTGTGTATTTTGAACCAGCCTTGCATTCCTGGAATAAAACCAACTTGGTAATTGCGTATAATTTCCTTGATGTTTTTGAACGTGTTTTGCTAGTATTTTGTTTAGAATTTTTGCATCTATGTTCATCAAGGATATTGGTCTGTAATTTTATTTTCTTGAGTGACCTTTATTTGGTTTTTGTATTAAGGTGATACTGGCCTCATAGAAGGAGTTTGGAAGGATTCCATCTCTTTCAATTTCACAGAATAAGTTGTGAAGTATTTGGTTTAGTTCTTCTGTAAAGGTTTTGTAGAATTCAGCTGATAATCCATCTGGACCTGGGCTTTTCTTTGATGGAAGGCTTTTTATTGCTGTTTCTATCTCTTTGCTTGCTATTGGTCAGTTTAGGTTTTCTATATCCTCTTGGTTCAATTTAGGTAGGTTGCATGTGTCTAGAAATCTGTCAATTTCCTCTATGTTCTCCAGTTTATTGGAGTATAAATTTTCAAAATAGTTTCTGATGATCCTCTGGATTTCCCCACTCTGTGGTGATGTCTCCTTTTTCATTTCTGATTTTAATAATTTGGGTTGATTCTCTCTTTCTTTTAGTTAGGTTGGCTAAGAGTTTTTCAATTTTGTTAATCTTTTCAAAGAACCAGCTTTTTGTTTTGTTGATTTTTTGTATATTTTTGTTCTCTATTTCATTGATTTCTGTTGGTTTTAGTTATATCCTACCTTCTATTGGCTTTGGGATTAGTCTGTTCCTGTTTTTTGGGGTCCTTGAGATTTGTCATTAGGTTGTTTATTTGATGACTTTTTGTCTTTCTTATGTGGGTTAGTGCTATAAATTTTCCTCTTAAAACCTCCTTCAAAGTGTCTCATAGATTTTGGTATGTTGTGTCTCCCTTATTGTTTAATTCTAGAATTTTTTGATTTCTTCCCTTATTTCTTCTATGATCCAGCACACATTCAAAAGTATATCATTCAGTCTCCATGTATTTATGTAATTTCTTTTGCTCTTCCTCTTATTGTTTTCAACTTTCATTTCATTATGACCTGAAAAGATGCAGGGAATTATATTACACTTTAAAAAAATTTGCTGGTACTTAATTTGTGGCCCAGAATGTGGTCTATTTTGGAGAAGGTTCCATGAACAGTTGAGAAGAATGCGTATTCAGCTGTTGTTGGTTGGAATATTCTGTATATGTCTACTAGGTCCATTTGGTTTATAGTGTTCTTTAGGTCTGAAGAGTCTTTACTCATCTTTTGCTTGGAATATAGATCTAGTGGTATGAGTAGTGTGTTAAAGTCTCCTGATATTATTGTATTTGGGCCTATTTGAGACCTAATGTCCCCAAAATTTGTTTTATAAAAGTGGATGCACCCATATTTGGGGCATAAATGTTTACTATCATTACATCTTCTTGCTGGATTGTTCCTCTTATTAGTAAGAAGTGATCTGCTTTGTCTCTTATGATAAGTTTTAGCTTAAATTCTACTTTGTTGGATATGAGCATTGCTACCCCTGCTTGTTTTTGGTCTCCATTTGCATGGTATATCTTTTTCCATCCTTTTCATCTTTAGCCTATGTATATCTTTGCCTGTAATGTGAGTTTCTTGCAAGCAGCATATAGTTGGATTATGTCCTTTAATTCACATTGCCAGTCTATGCCTTTTAATTGGGGGAGTTTAGACTTTGCCTTTCAATGTTATTATTAAGGGATGATTTTTGTTTCCTGTCATTTTGAGTTATATTTTCTGTTTGATATAGTGTTATTTCTCCTTCATGTAGTTGCCCATCTGGTGGAAATTGCCCCTTCTCTGGTTCTGTTATTTATTTCTTTTTTCTTCTTTGTGTTTTATTTCTTTAAGTATTTTCTATAGTGCTGGATTGGTAGTCATGAGTTATTTTAGTTTCTGCTTGTCTTGGAAGTTTTTTATTTCCTGGAGTCCCTTCTATATTCTGGATACCAGCCCCTTGTTGGATATATAGTCTGCAAATATTTTCTCACATTTGGTAGGTTGTCTCTGCACTCTGTCGATTGTAATAATGTGAACTCTTTATGGTAGTACCTTGTGGGTGAGAGTTAATATCCAGCATTTGGCAGATTAAATGTTCTTCAAAGGAACCCTACCTCATTAGACTGGGATTTAGAGTTCTGTCCAGGGGAAATCATTCATTTAATTTAGACAAATTATGTTCTAGAAAGTTATTGCACCAGTTCAAGCTATATTGAAAAAGAAATCCCATTGTTCTGACAGCTCCCTTAGGACTCGTTCCTCCTGCTAACCCAGCCCATGGAGCAGAGGCATCAAATGGTTAAGCAGGGAAAACTCTGACCCATTCCGCACAGGGCGAGTGTTTATTAATATTACACAGGAAATATCAAGTTGCCCCATTTCCAGCCAATGGAGCAAATCCATTTTGACGTTGAACCCCCCCACATCCTACTCAACCATTTTGGAAAAGTTGTCAAAAATAAAACTGGTCTTTTACTGCTATAACAAAGAAGCTTAGAGAAAAGCCCAAGCTGAAGCTGAAAATATGACCTCGAGTTAGGAAAGGAAGTGGCAGATCACAAGGGAGGAGAACTGTGTGAGGCCCAAAGAGGGTTAACCTAGTCTAGACGAAGATGAAGAATCCAGAGTGGACCAGACCAGCGAGTCTTTCCTTCCTTTGTCCAGCTCAGGATTTTCATGCATTTCTTAGCAAGGAAGAACTATAAACTAATTGGTTTTCTCTGAATGCAAGCTTAGGTTTTCACTCGAGACAGCTATGGGCAGTTTTCATTTTAAAACATGGCATCAGCCCTTTTGAGTGAGCTTGAGCTCTCTTGTTACAAGGTCCTAAGTTAAATTCCCCTCCAGATATTGTCCTGCAGAGACACCCGAGCTACTTGAGTGAAGCTGTCTGTTTCAGTTGAGATTCTGATACCCAAAGTCAGCCAAACCAGGTGAGTAGTGACCTTCAGAATCATGACAGTAGAGCACTCATTCTCCTGCACAGCCCGGCCTCCTCCATTGTGAAACAAGAAACCCAGACAGATGATTTTTTAGGGCAACCCTGGTTCCAGGGCTCCTGGATTCTGCTCAAACATGGACATAAATCCCTAATCCCTGCCCAATGGTGAATCCAAGCAGCAAGTGATACAACATGAGCGTGTTCCTCCCTCCTGGGGGAAGGGAGCGCAGTGATTTCCTAGTGACCTCACACCGCCTGGCTATGGAGACGAGTAAGGAGTAGGTGATAGGAATGAGATTTACATGATATATTAGGTGAGGGTTACTGGCCATAGCCTGCTTTTTCAGCAGGGTTAGAAGCTGCTGGAAGGCATTTTACCAGTTACAACGTATGTGTGTGAGAAGGAGCCTCCTGTTGGGAACGTTTCCAAAGTCTAATAAAGCTGTGCTTTGCTCCCTCTGACCTTGGCCCAGCGACAGGTAAGTCCCACAACTTCTCCCACCTTATAAACACGGAGATGGGCTGTGAGAAAGGACTGTAGAGGCTCTATGTGGAGGCTTAGGCCAGCAATAGGCAGAAAAATGTCAAAACCACTAATCTAATTTATTGATGGCCTTAATGGGAGTGTATAGGAAAGAATTCTGCCTTGCACTGCAAATATTGCTATAACACCTTCATGTAAAGTCCCCCAAAGTTAAGGAATTGCACAATGAGTATGCAGTATTACTGCCAGATACAGGCAGAGGTGGAACCAAAGGGGAGAAAGCATAGGCAAGCTTGAATGAGGGGCATCTCCCTCCCTTCCTTCCTTCCTTCCTTCCTTCCTTCCTTCCTTCCTTCCTATATAAGTAAGCCTCTGTTGTGGTACCTTCTATCTGGGGACTAATTGATAAGAAGAGATGGTTGTAATAGGGGATCTTTGACATTTTCTCCAAAATTCTTACCCTGGGCCTAGCCCGGCATTCATTGCGAGTCCCAGTAAAAGCTTGTCAAATGATTGGAGCTGGGGGTCTTGGGAGGATCACAGGGGAGGTGTGAAGTGTTCCTGTCACAGAGCTCTGGGCCGCCCTCTGGTACCTGCTCCTAGGTTGATAGCTTGTTTCAGGGGATGGAGTCCTCTCAGGGTGATGGGTAGGGAGGAGGGGAGAGGAGTTTAGTCCTGAATCATGGAAATGAACATGATGAAATCAGATTGCTGTGGGTATGGATTTGTTCCCGAGTGTCAGTCTGTGGAGTTCAGTCCCCGACCAGCTGCAGAGCTGCACAGGTTGTATTTTTTTTTTTCTTGCAACATTTGGTAGAACGTTTCAGATGAGCTGGGGGTGGAAAGGAGGAATATCTGAACCAGATGTGTGGGGCCATCTCTCTGACACAAGTGAGGAATTAGCTTTAAGTGATTATCCATGTGACGAGTCTGGGAGTGCTGCCCTCTCTGGGCAGGGGAGGCAGGGATTGACTGGCTGCACCCTAACTGGAGAAGCCATGTCAGATGTTGAGGGACATGTGCATGGATGTGCCTGTGCAGGGAGATCATTTCCAGCCAAAGCTTCATGGCTGCACAGGACACCTGGACAGGTGGGTCAGGGGTGACTCTGAAGAGATCTAGAGCCAGTGTGGCTGAGGGATTGTGAACTGCTTCTGTGTGCTCAGAATAGCACAGGCTTAGAGGAGAGTCACTCTATGGGCAACAAGTGGTAGAATCAGGAGTGTCCTGCAGGAACCAACTCCTAGGGGTCAACCTGGATGCTGGGCATGCCCTCTCTGGGGCGTGGCTAGGTGGCAACTGAGAGCCCGCTGTTCTTCCGTCCTCCCATCCCTACACAGCCCCGTAGCATTTTGTTCCATGTGGACTTCAAGTTGTGCATAAAATACCAGGCAGAGAGGAGCGGGAGGTCCCATATGGACTCATGATATGAGGCTCATGGTATGAACTGGGGCTTAGAATATAAATTGTACCACATCCTATCAAAGAAAGGCACATTTATCATGAGCATGGCTTCCTGTCCTGTGCTATGTATTTGCCACAGAAATAAGTTAAATGAAGTGACAGGGTTTCAGGGGACAGAAGTTTCAATGGGGTGACTCAGGGACTGTGCAGATTTAATGAAAGTTGTAGAATTCAAGACAGGGAGATTATTCTGGATTGTCATGGTAGGCACAATGTGATCCCTTGAGCTCTTAAAAGCAGAGAGCCTCCTCCAGCCTGTGTCCTTGAGATGCTGCAGAAGGGAAGTCAGGGATTCGCAGGACCAGAGGGGCTTGATCTGCGTTGCTGGGGAGGACCACATGGACACACAGAGTAGATGCAAGAACCTCTAGGAGTGAGGCCACTCTGCTGTCGGCCAGCCCTATAACAGGGACAGTAGTCTTGAAATCCCATCTAATGGGGCTAGGAAGTGCATCTTCTCAGAGCCTCCTGATAAGAGCTCAGCTGGCTGACATCTTGGTCTGGGCCCTGAGAAATCCAGGGGAACCAATTGAGCTAGCCCAGTCTTGTGACATACAATGCTGTGAGATAATAAATTTGCATTATTTTAAGTCATTAAGTTTGTAGTGATTTATTTCTGCACCAACAGAAAGCTAGTACTCCCACCTACGAATTCTCTCTGGTCAGTGCTGACCACTAGAACATAGCACTATGATGGAAATGTTCTGTTCTGCCCTCTCCAATACAGTGTCCACTAGCAACAGCTTGCAACTGAGTGCTTGGAAGCAGGCTAGGGTGACTGAGAAACTGGTTTTTTTTTTTTTTTGCAGTACTGGGGATTGAACCCAGGGGCATTCTACTTCCGGGCTATACCCCCAGCCCTATTTTTTATTCTTTATTTTGAAACAGGGTCTCACTAAGTTTCAGAGGGCCTCACCAAATAGCTGAGTCTGGTCGCGAACCCAGATCCTCCAGTCTCAGCCTCCCAAGTACTGGGATTACAAGCGTGCATCACCACACCCGGCTGAGAAACTGGGTTTTTAAATTTTATTTACTTGTAGTTAACTTAGACCTAAATTTAAACGGCCATCGGAATCTGGTGGCTAACATATGTGATGGGTATGTGCCTTTGTTCCATCTACCATTTATGATGAAATAGCACCCAGAGTCTTTACCTTACCTGCCACTGTGTCAGTTTTGGTCTGTTGTAGGTGTGCATGTCTTCTGTCTAGTGAAAAAGATAGTTCCACAAGTTATGGGTTGATTGTCCATAGGATTGTAACCTCTTTTGTATGTAATCTAGCAATCTTTTTTTTATTCATTTATTGGTGCATTGTAATTATACATTTTGATACACATCAGGGTAGCAGCATCATACATGCACACATTGCTCACCTAGCCCTCCCTCAAATCCCACCCTATTCCCTCCCCCCTCCCTCCCTTTCATGCTCCGCATAGCGATTGAGTCTTATAAGTTTGTGTATATACATCATGTGCTATAGTGTGTTTCCCTCCACTCCCCTCCCAACTCCCTCAGTTAGGTCACCTTCTTTGTTCATCTCAAGTTTTTTTCTTCTTTGTTGGGAGTCCCTTCTAAGTCCCATTCTATCCAGCTTCCACATATTAGGGGGGCATCGACTTTTCACTCTTAGTGACTTACTAATTTCACTTAACATAATATTCTCCAGTTTTCTCCGTTTCCCTGCAAATGATGTAATTTTGTTATTCTTTGTGGCCACGTAAAATTCCATTGTGTACATATCCCATAGTTTTGTGATCCATTCATCTGTTGATGGACACCTTGGCTGGTTCCAAAGTTTGGCAATTGTGAATTGTGCAACTATAAACATAGACACACATGCATTAGTCTGGTAGTTTGGTTTCAGCCCTTTTGGGTAGATGCCTAGAAGTGGTATTGCTGGGTCATACGGTAGGTTAATTCCCATTCTTCTGAGAGTCCTCCATACTGTTTTCAACAGCAGTTGCACTAATTTGCAATCCCACCAACAGTGTAGTAGAGTTCCTACTTCTCCACATCCTCACCAGCATTTGTTGTTGTTTGTGTTTTTAATGATTGCCATTCTAATTGGCGTCAGGTGAAATCTCAGGGTAGTTTTGATTTGCATCTCTCTGATTGCTAATGATGTTGAACATTTTTTCATACATTTATGGGCCATTTATATTTCTTCTTCTGTGAAGTGTCTATTTAGTTCACTTGTCCATTTTTTGATTGGATTATTTGGTTTTATAGTGGTGATTTTTTCTAAGTTCTCTGTATATTCTAGATATGAGTCCTTTATCTGAGGAGTAGCTGGCAAAAATCTTCTCCCATTCTATCGGCTCTCTTTTGAGGTTCTTGATTGTTTCCTTTACTGCACAAAAGCTCTTCAGTTTAATCCAATCCCACATATTGATCCTCATTTTAATTTCCTGTGCCTTTTGAGTCTTGTTGAGGAAGTCTTTACCTGTGCCTATGTGTTGAAGTGTTAGGCCTATGCCCTCTTCAAGTAGCTGCAAGATCTCTGGTCTGATTTCTAGGTCTTTGATCCATCTTGAATTGACTCTTGTATAAGGTGAGAAAGTGGGGTTTATTTCTATTTTTCTGCATATGGTTAGCCAGTTTTGCCAGCACCATTTGTTGAAGAGGTTATTCTTTTTTCAGTGGGTGTTTTTAGCCCCTTTGTCAAAAATCAATTGCCTGTAGGTGTGTGGGTTTGTTTTGGAGTCTTCTATCTGCTCCATAGGTCTATGTGTCTGCTTTTGTGCCAATACCATGCTGTTTTTTTTTACTATGGCTTTGTAGTATAGTTTGAAGTCAGGTATTGTGATGCCTCCTGCATGGTTCATGTTGCTGAGAAGTAATTTTGCTATTCTGGGTTTTTTGTTGTTCCAAATGAATTTAAGGACAGATTTTTCTATGTCAGTGAAGAATGACTTTGGTAATTTAATGGGTATTGCATTGAATCTGTAGAGTACTTTTGGAAGAATGGCCATTTTGATTATATTTATTCTACCTACGCAAGAGCATGGGAGATCTTTCCATCTTCTAAGCTCCTCTTCAATTTCTTTTTTCAATGTTTTATAGTTTTCCTTGTAGAGGTCTTTTACCTCCTTGGTTAGTAGAAATGTCTTCTGGATTTCGTTTTCAGTGGATTTATGGTTGGCATACAGAAAAGCTTCTGATTTTTTAAGATTGATTTTGTATCCAGACACTTCGCTGAATTTGTTGATCAGTTCTATGAGCCTTTTACTTGAGTTTGTTGGATCTTCTAAGTATAATATCATGTCATCTGCAAATAGAGGTAGTTTCAGTTCCTCTTTTCCTATTTGTACTCCTTTTATTTCCTTCTCTTGCCTTATTGCTCTGGCTAGAGTCTTGAGTACTATATTGAAAAGGAGTGGTGACAGTGGACATCCTTGTCTTGTTCCTGTTTTTAAAGGGAACTCTCAAAGTTTTTCCCCATTCAGTATGATGTTGGCTGTGGGCCTACTGTATATTGCCTTTATGATGTTGAGGTATGTTCCTTCTATTCCAATTCTCTGCAGTGTTCTTATCATGAATGGATGTTGGATTTTGTCAAATGCCTTTTTAGCATCTATTGAAATGATCATGTGATTTTTGTCTTTAGTTCTGTTTATGTGGTGGATTACATGGATTGTTTTTAGTGTGTTGAACTAGCCTTGCATCCTTGGGATGAACCCGACTTGGTCGTGATATATGATTTTCGTGATGTGGTTTTGAATGCGTGTTGCTAGTATTTTGTTTAGAAGTTTTGCGTCTAAGTTCATCAACGATATAGGTCTGTAGTTTTCTTTTCTTGAGCTGTCTTTGTTTGGTTTTGGTATTAGTGTGATGTTGGCTTCATAGAATGTGTTTGGGAGAGCCCCATTTCTTTCTATTTCACGGAATAGATTGAGGAGTATTGGGATTAGTTCTTCTGTAAAGGTTTTATAAAATTCACTTGGGAAACCATCTGGACCTGGGCTTTTCTTTGATGGTAGGCTCTTTATTGCTGCTTCAATCTCGTTAATTGCTATTGGTCGATTTAAATTTTCTATGTCTTCTTGATTCAACTTAGGAAGGTTGTATGCATCTAGGAATTTGTCAATTTCATCTAGGTTTTCCATTTTGTTGGAGTATAGTTTTTCAAAGTAGTTTCTGATTATCCTCTGTATTTCCATGCTGTCTGTGATAATATCACCTTTTTCATCTCTTATTTTAGTAATTTGGGTTGATTCTTTCTTTCTTTTGGTTAGGTTGGCTAGTGGTTTATCTTGTTTATTTTTTCAAGGAACCAGCTTTTGGATTTGTTGATTTTTTTGTATTGTTTTTTTATTTTCTACTTCATTGATTTCTGCTTTGATTTTAATAATTTCCTGTCTTCTACTAGCTTTGGGGTTAGACTGTTCCTGTTTTTCAAGGGCTTTGAGGTGTGTCATTAGGTTATT
>PVJS01035437.1:0-21014 GCA_004027185.1 Glis glis | reverse complement strand
AAAAAAAAAAAAAAAAAAATAGGGCTCAGGGTGTAGCCTGGAGGTAGAATGCCCCTGGGTTCAATCACTGGTACCAGCAATATATATATATATATATACGTAGGAGACGGAAATAGACAGAGGAGGGAGGACAGCCAGCAGATGGGGAGGCTGGATGCTAAGAGAACAGAAATTATCAAATACTATAGAGAATATATGATACCAATTTGGATTTGCCAAGAAGAAGGTAACCGCATGCTAGCAAGTCAGATATGCAGTGGGGTGAGCTGTGCATTGAGAATGTGAAATGAAACCATGCTTTAGAGACATTTTGATTCAAAGGCAGGACTGGACTGGAGATTAAGAGCTGTGAGGTGGAGGTCAATTCTTCCTCTTTTGTCTGGGAGAGGTGTGGTTGTGCTTACCAGTGGAGTTCAATGGGCAGAAAGGGAAAGAGGAGAGGCACTGAAGATGGAAGAGACAGCAGGAAAGGAGATGATTAAGAGAACAAGGTTGTGGAGTTGGCAGTAGAAGAAGGGGTTAAGGGAACAGATGGTCTGCAAGAGAAGGAAATCAAGGTAGGATGAGTGAGAATTCAATGCTTACATTTTATGCATGAAATAGGAGGTATAATTTATCTCTTAAAGACTAAGAGGAGGCAGGAGTTGAAAAGAGGGTTGAAGGGTAGAGATGAAGAGTTGGGTATATGACAGAAGTGTGTGTGTGTGTGTGTGTGTGTGTGTGTGTGTGTGTGAGAGAGAGAGAGAGAGAGAGAGAGAGAATGAGAGCAGGTTAACTAAAGGCAAGGAAAGGATTGGTTAAAAGTGGCGTTGAAGCCCAGCAGAGATCTGTAATCATAAATTTGCAAGTTACATGATCACTTGGTTTTTCTTTCGTATTCCGCAGGCACCTGGGTCCAGGGCTGGGGTTTGGGTGGATGGGTGATGGAGATACAAATGCATAAATAAACCAAGAGGCTAGGGGGAGAGCAAGGGCATAGTAGTTCCTGTGATCAACCATAGGGTACAGGTTGGGTTCAAAAAGGAGAGAGACCAGGAAGAATCCAGGCCACTGTAGGCCTCCCTGGGATGGAGTGGAGGGTAGAGAGGGCTGGAGTTCTGAGTGAATATGGCCAGGGAATTCAAAATTCTAGGATTGTGGACCAGGTGGAAAGAAAAGCCAAAAACCTCATGGAGTAGCCACAGGAAAGTGCAGCTGGAGGGGTCAAGGTGAAGGTCACTGGCATGGGAATGGGGAGAATAATCTGGAGTTATGGAGGTAGGATAATGAATGTCGATGTGGTATAGACAAGATGGCAGAAGCTCAAAGTATTCTTTTCTGTGTGTGGTACTGAAGATTAAACCCAGGGGCATTCTACCTCTGAGCTATATCCCCAGTCCTTTTTTATTTCATATTTTTTATAGTTCAAAGTTTATTTTTATACTTTTATATGTTCATTATAGACCCACATCACAATGTAGTTCATAATGATAGTTTCATACATGCACACAACACTTGGTGAGTTTTCCCCTGGCTCCCTCCCCTCTCCTCCCCTTCCTCATACAAAATATTGAGATTGGCATTGATATTCTCACATATGTACATAATGTTAGTGGAAGTGTTTCCTTCATTAATTCTCCCTCTTCCCCCATCCTCTCCAAGACCACATCCCTTGCTCCACTGGAATTTCTCCTCCATTATCTAAAGTCCCTTTTATATCCCAACTATTCCCAAGGTTGCTAAGGGTCTTGCTAAATTGCTGAGGTTGTTCTCGAACCTGTGATCCTCCTGTCTCAACCTCCCAAGTACTGGGATTACAGACTCTCAATATTTTTGAATGAGAGAACAGTTTTATTAATGTAGGCAGTTCAAGTGAATTTCCTCTCATTCTGTGTAGATGTATTCCACTCCAAACATGTTTTTTTATTTCTTTTTCCAAACATGTTTTATTTGAAAATGATTTGGTTGAGCACAAAGTTGCTTAGATGATGCATGTTATAGAAATCTAAAAATCAGCTGCACATGAGAGCAAACTTTAATGTGCATCCATATTACCCTGGGACTCTTGTAAAAATGCAGATCTAGACCAGTAGGTCTGAGGTGGCCTGAAAAACCTTCATTTCTAGTGGGCTCCCGATGCCTTTGTTGCTGTTCCGGATGTTGCACTTTGAATAGCATGGCCTTAGAAATCCTTCAGTTTCTTTTCTTACCCTCGAGGATTTTCTTGAAACAACTATGCCCAGCCATGCAGGTAGTGAACTCTACTTAATTCTAATTCATTTCAAAATGTAGGGATTTTTTTGGATTATAGGTGGATATATTCCACATGAAGAGTCTAATGATGGTCATGGCACCGCACAATATCCACCAGTGGGAAAACAGAGTTGATTTAGATCAGCAAGTACGCATTTTGGAAACATTGACATATGTGTCCATGGACATGAAGAATGATGTCTTGTTCAATAGGTCTCTGAAGCTGGGAAACCGGCAGACAGAGTAACAAAGGAACCCGGTTTTATTGTAGCAAAAGCCAACAATGTCCACATTCAACTGGAAGCTCACCATTTTGTAGAAGAAGAATACAAGGACGCTGAGCACATCTATGGAAAAATCGTGGGCAAGTTATTATGGGGTTAAAACTGAGTATGTGGGCAGCTAAAGTACATGCCACTTTTGAGAATAAAAATAGTGTGTACCTTATTAAAAGCTGCCTGACAGGGTCAGCAGCCTAGTCACAGAATACCTACCAAGAACAATTTCAATTTTAATAGGTTTTACTATGTATTTCATAAGCATGCCCATTGAAATTGAGTCATCAAAGCCTCCCAGTCCCTCCAAGACAGATTTTAGCCTGAGAGCTTGGAGTAATTATCCCACTGGATGTTAGCCTGTGTAGCTATTTCAGCCTCGTTCATCATTTCAAACAGCTACATACTCTGCCTGCTAATTTCCTCCGATGGATTAGCTGCTCTTACTTGTCTATCTTTTTTTTTTATTTCTGGGGGGTGAAATATTGCCTTCTTCCCATGTTTTAATAAGCTGAGCAGGCATGCACCACTGCACAGTTCCTGACTACTATTTCTTTCGGCTCAAAGAATGATCTTCTGTGGGAAGAGCTGGGTGTAAATGTGAAGGTGAAAACTTAGCCATTATTACCTGCAGCCTGAAACCAGCTGCATTTATAACAAGGGCTGGATGCACAGTGCTGGGCCACTCTGTATTTATCTGTTTATGGTACTTTCTAAGCTGCTTTTCCTCCACTGTCTTACTTATCTCTGCTTCTTTTAGACACTGATATTTATGCACCGCCCCATCCCCGCCCATATTTCACCTGGACTCTGTCTGCCTTTAGAAAACCACATTGCACCGAACTAGTCATCGCAAGATAGAACGTCCTCTGTTCTTCACCATAATGATCCTGTTTGAGCCTTTTAATTCAGGGGTTCACTGATTTCTTTATTCTCTGATCTCCCAGTGAGAACACAAAACTTCACATCTAGAATATCACTCCTTCTTAGGCATGTGGTACAAAAGCAGAGATCCTAGAAACACACAAAGTGAGGTTTTTAACTCATCCTTGTCACCAGGAAGCTTTGCAACACTGGGTAGGTTATTCAACCTCTCTGATCTTCAGTTTTCTCATCTATATAATAGGGATAAATCTTTGTTTTAAAAATTCTAGGGTTGTCATGAAAAAGTAATAAGTGAGGTCATATGTACCAATCCTATGGTAGGTATCTCAGCATATGGAATATATCATGTATCTTTTATCCTAGTAAATTTTTTTCGGTACCGGGGATTGAACCCAGGGGCGTTTTACCTCTGAGCTATACCCCTGGCCCTAGTTTTTATACTTCATTTTGAAACCAGGTCTCACGAAGTTGCAGAGGGCCTCACTAAGTAGCTGAGGCTGGCCGCGAACCCGGATCCTCTGGTCTCCACCTCCCAAGTACTGGGATTACAAGCATGTGCCACCACGCCCGGCTTATCCTAGTAATTTAATAAATGGGCTTATTACCTTCTTGCCCTTGCTGTTAATGTCCATTAACTATTAGAGCTCTGATAGCTTTGCTGAAGAATTTTTTAAAACCAGCTGGAACAAAGGCAAGAGTTGAGGTTCGCTTGCTCAATTCACAAGTCTAGTCTAACATTCAGTCATCTTGTCTGAAGCGGTGTCTCAGATTCTATAGCGTCCGCCTGGGTGGCCCCACTTTCCCGTGACCCCATTGAGTATCTTGACACCGGTTTGAAAGACATGTATTTTCACTAGTTTGAAAATAGAAAATTGACCCTGTAAGCCAAGGCCAAGAGGACAGCGGGTGCATTCCCCGCTTCCTCAGATAAAATCTTCAAACAGATAAAGGGAAAGGTAATCGGGGCTACATTTTCTAACCTTTAAGAAAAGCCGGTTCCTTGAGAGTTGGCAACTTAAGGAAAAGTTCCTTTTATTCCCTGCTCCAGAGCTATAGTGCATTTACTGATAAACTTGAGATGGATAATTTTTATCTAGCTCAGGAGAAAGTATGAAAGATAGTAATTGGTAATTCTCAGAGAGAGTGGTGCAGCTCGGAAGTCGCTCTCGAGAGATTTTTTTGGAAGTGATATCATTTGGAATTATATTAAGCAGAGCACTGCCTGGGATTAGAAACTTGGAATTGGTAGAAGTTCTTTCTCCCCCCACCCTTCAGGAACATAAAGCATCCATATTCTTCATTTACACATAAATTATGTAAGTGGATAAAATCCTCATCATTAGAGAATGACCTTGATGTTAGGACACATTGATATTATGGGTGATGTTCTTCTTTGAATTTTTTGCAATTTTTTGACATTAGTTATGGTTCAGTGCCAGTATCAAGATCATTAGTATTGAGTTGAATACTTTTGTATTCATAAGGTACTAATTAAAATGATGTATCCAACTATTTATGTATATTTCATCCCATGAGATTCTTACACACACACACACGCACACACACACACACACACACACACACACACACTGTATATTTCATTTTCAATTTTTCCTTCATTGTGGTCTATTATTTCCTCCTCCCATTTTTTTTTTTTTTTTTGGCGATGGTTGAAGTGAAGTGGATATGTCCTGATACTGGTAAAGAAAGGCATGGTCCAAAGACCTAGCTAGAAAAGGTCTCCTTTCCTATGGGTGCTCTCTTTATTTTATTGAGGAAAAGTCCCAACAGTATATGTTGCTTTCTTTATTTCTCCTCCCTTCCACTGCAATGGAACAATTTCAGAAGAGAACAGTTTTATTATCTTTTTTTTTGTGGTACTAGGGATTGAACCCAGGGGCATTCTACCTCCAAGCTACACCCCCAGCCCTATTTTTTATTCTTTAATTCTCACAAAGTTGCGGAGGGCCTCACTAAGGAGTTGAGGGTGGCTGTGAACTTGCAATCCTCCTGTCTCAGCCTCCCAAGTACTGGGATTACAAGTGTGCACCACCACGCCCGGTTTTTTTCTTTCTTTTAATGCTAGGATTGAAGGCAGGACTTCATGCATGCTAATCATGAACACTTCCACTGAGCCACGCCCCCAAATTTCATTATCTTAAGAAATAAAACTAAGTATCTGACAGTCTCCTTTCAAAATGGTGGTAGCTTTGTTTATTCTATACAGCCTGAATTCCATAGCAGAGAAGGATGGTTAATAAATACATATACCTATATTGCGGTTGTTCGATAATTTACATGACAACCTACCCATAAAATAAAACTATTTCATAAAATATTGAATCTGAATATATCATCTGGTATATATCATGTTGCATATGAGATGTTGTTATAAAAGATTGCAATTTGTAAAGCAAGCATGCATGCACCCTGAAATGTGAAGTAAATGAGTCAATGTTAACTCAATACCTTAAACCTCAAAATTGAGTATTCTGATGTTTCGCTGACAAACATTAATGCTTAAAATTAGGCTTAGGATTTGAGTTCATATGATGGTTAGATATGAAGAAAGAAGAATTAATAAAATCAAAATTGAAGACTGAATTTCTTCCCTGATTCAGACATTATGATTTGTCTTTTGCATTGATTTTATTATAAAGGATGAAATAGGCATATTACAGAAAAGTTTGAAAGTAAAGTAAATAAATGGAAAGTTCACTCACTATTGAACACGGAAGTAGCATAACTATTAATATTTACAAGTTTTCTTCTAATATTTTATGCACATATATAGTTGAATACACTTAACAATTTTTTTTCTTTTTTTTTGCGGTACTGGGGATTGAACCCAGGGGCGTTCTACCTCCGCGCTACACCCCCGTCCCTATTTTTTATACTTTATTTTGAAACCAGGTCTCGCGAAGTTGCGGAGAGCCTCACTAAGTAGAGAGAGAGAGAGAGACAGGGAGAGAGAGAGAGAGAGAGAGAGAGAGCGAGAGCTGAGGCTGGCCGTGAACCTGGATCCTCTGGTCTCCGCCTCCCAAAGTACTGGGATTACAAGCATGCGCCACCACGCCCGGCTACACTTAACAATTTTAATCAAACTTATTGTGCCATTTGATGCCTCTTTATTTAAGTACTCTCCTTGTCTTACATAAACATCATAGCCATCATTTTAAAATAAATGTGGTGCATTCTATCGTAGAGATGTTGTATTAGTTATTCCTTCTACTCATGGGAATTACAAT
Source organism: Glis glis (assembly GCA_004027185.1). Lineage (NCBI taxonomy): Eukaryota > Metazoa > Chordata > Mammalia > Rodentia > Gliridae > Glis > Glis glis. The sequence goes on along the minus strand of PVJS01035437.1, from coordinate 14,374 downwards.
TCTGCACTTTTTGAGACCATGAATAATTCTGTGATAAATTTCTTTGTGAATAATGTTTTCTACAAATTGAGGATTATTGCTTTAGAATACATGTTGAAAAGAGGTGCTACTTTCCTAAATGACAGTCATCTTAATTTTGAGAGAAAAATTAATCAATTCTAGTTTTAGAAAATTTTGAAAATGCAGAAAAGTATAAAGAGGAAAATAATAATTATATTACTAACAGTATTTTGGTATCTTTACCCCTAATCTTTTTTCTATGCACACATACATGCATAGACACAAACATAATACATGATTTATAAAATTGAAATCTTATTGTGTATACAGATTTGCATTCTGCTCTTTTTGTCATTTCACATTGAGGAATAAGCATTTTCTCAGGTCATTATATCTAAAATATGATTTTAAGTGGATGTACCATTTTTCACTGGTCACATCTATGTTGTTCAATTTTAGACTGTTTCCAGAATTTTCCTCTTATAAATAATACATCTTCTGTGTCTCTGATTTTGTTTTCTTTAGGACAGAGTTCTAGAAGTTATATCACTGTGTCAAAAGCTATGCCCTTTTGGAAACTCATATTGCTTGTTTAGTTTCCAGATACGTCATATCACAGTGCACTCTTACTGGCAGCATATGAGTCCCTGTTTCGTTGAACTCTCAATAACATTTAATAATGCTATTAGATTTTGCTATTTTTAATTATAGAAGTGCAGAATGACAGCTCATTTAAAAACTTTTCACTTATTTTATTATAGGTTTTCTTTTACCATATGTTGATTGGCGGGTTTTAGTTTTCAAAATTGCTTGTTCATGCCTTTTGTATATTAATGATTTGCTTATTGATACGAAAGTAGTTTTGATATACTAAGGCCTGAAATCTTTATATTTTTGCAAATCTTTATTGTCTTCTATGGGTATTTTTGGTAAAGATAGTCTAAATCCTCATTTAGTCAGAAGTTATATTCTTCATTATTTTTTTATGCCTTTTTACTTAAATATATTGAGAACTAAGTATAAATATTGTTGGTTTGGCTTTTTTGTTTTGTTTTTAGTTTTACATTTTTTCCTTTGTAAAAGTTAACCTTTTAATTCTTATGGAATTGATTCATTTATTTTCACTTTTTTAAAATAAAAAGCATGCCTTTTGTGCTTTGTGGTGAAAGCATGAAATATTCCTAAGCATGCATGTTATGAACAAACTTTAAGTCTGCAGTATTGGTAGGTCTCGAGCATTTTAATGTCACCTTAGGAAGACATTTTAGTCTGGAATAGAGTTGCATCATTTCTCTATTCCATCCATTTTGAAACATGGAGTAGTTTAATACATGTTTCTCCCAGAGTTCATATCAATTTATATAATTACAATGACTCTAACATTTGTATAGAAGTTTTGCTTATTTTTTAAAAAATTACACTACTAATGGTTCATTTTCCACTCCTAATATACTATTATTTCCTTAATTTAAGATGGCTTAACTAATTGATCCAGGTCATGTAATCATCCTTTTCTTTTTGGGGTACTGGGGATTGAACCCAGGGGCATTCTACCTCCGAGCTACACCCCAGCCCTATTTTTTTTTTCTTTATTTTGAAACAGGGTCTCACTAAGTTGCAGAGGGCCTCACTAAGTAGCTGAGGCTGGCCGCGAATCCGGATACTCCTGTCTCAGCCTCCCAAGTACTGGGATTACAAGCGTGCGCCTCCACGCCCGGCTAATCATCCATTTTTTTACCTTACTTTTGGCCTTTTGCTATAATACACCAGTGTATATTGATTCTAATAGTATTTTATTTTTATATAACCTAAATATAGATCGCAGGCTCCTTACAGATTTTGTCAGTTGTGCTAATCTTATATTGTATCTTGGACTGTTTATAAGGATTTATACATAAAAATGTTGTGTTATACTAATACTGGTGATAGAATTGCTTTGGGACTGACAAGGCAAGCACTCAATAAATCATTTATTGATAATAAGGTATTATTTTTCCAAACCAATTCTTTACATTTCAGAAAATGGAAGAAAGTAGGGTAAATGTTTCCTTAGATTTGAAGATAAGCTTTTCAGAATCACTTCACAATTCACAGATATTTAGACTGGAAATAGAAAAGAAAGAAACGTAGACGCTGAGATTGAGGTTGACATTGAAACTGAAAGACGATTTTTCTTCTTTTAAAATATGATTGTCCCTCCCTATCCAGGCAGGATTGGTTCCAGGACCCCTTGTGGGTACCAAAATCCTTAGATGCTCAAGTCACTTATATAAAATGGTATACTATTTGCATGTAACTTACACACATCCTTCTGTATACTTAAAAACATCTCTGGATTACGTATAGTACCTATTACAATGTAAGTTCTATGTAAATAGCTATTACGCTGTTAAGGAATGATGACAAGAGAAAACAAGTCTGTACAAATTTTCCCCCCAAGTTTTTTGATCTGTGTTTTGTTGAATCCACAGATGTGAAATCTACCAAGGGCCTACAAAAAGAGAAGCCCACTAAAAGTACATGGACTAGCCCATCCTATTGACTATTCCTTTTTGTTTTGGGATTTCTGAGGCCCTTTCATTGCTACATGTCCTGGGTGTCAAACAGTTATGTGATGCAGATAAATACCATATAGAGTGTGCCATATTTGAAAACTTTAATATTACTTTCAGGGAAGTTCAATAAGAACACAACTTAGTCATAGTTTCTAGAAGCTTTGCTTCTGGTATTAAATGCATAAAATTATTGCTTAGTTTGTGAAGTAGCTTCAAAAAAATAAGAATACTATTCTGAGTATACCTAAACATATTAAATGATGTGGGGCTATCCTAATATCATTGATAGTATAAAACATAGAGCATTTATGGATCCTATGCATTTTCTTATCTATATAAAATATCATGGAAACCAATATTAAAAGAAATTCATCACAATATTTTCACTTCAATTTACTTATGTTAGGTGAACACAATTTGGTATTGATATACAAACATTAGGAAAAACATCACCCGTAGCCAAGAGATCTATAATAGTTGGTAGGTATGGCCAATGTCAAATTGCTTCCAATTAAAAGTACCTTATTGATAGGAAATGGTGTCAAAAAGGAAAAGGATATCAAGGGTACTGTAGAGAATAAAAACATGATAATATTAGGTTAGAATTTCCACATTTTTGTCTTGAAGATCTTTGCTAACGTTAATTAATTAGTATGCATGGTGCCTTGGGAGGTAAATATTATCATCTCAATTTTAAATAAAATTGAAGAATAAAGGTTAAGTGGTTTCCCTCAGGCTACAGAAGGATTAGACATTTTTTTACAGGGAAAATGAAAATGAGTATTTAATAACAATGTTAAATAAGATAGTGGATGTAAAAGTTCCTATTTACAACATCTGGCATATAGTAGGTTTGCAATAATGTGTGTTGAATATTTTAATCATTATATCAGTTAAGAAAAAAAAGTTCAATTGTCTGCTTCTCTTTTCCTGAATTTTATACATGAACACACACAGTCTTGATTTATGTATATACACACATATAGTCATGGTTTATACACATACACACACACATATATACACATACACAAACATACGGTCATGATTTATATATACATATATATTAGTTACTGATTAAGAGAAATAGAAAAAATTTTAATGTATGATTTTTTAAATTCTTTTTTCTTTAAGAAAGGTTTTTTCTTCTTCTGAGATAGGAAGACATTTGCTTTTTATTTGTTTATTTGCTTTGTAGTGCTGGGATCAAGCCCAGGGCCTAGCACACACTAAGCAAGTTCTCTACCACTGAGCTACACCTACAGTCCTAATTACATTTTTAACATCATCATGGAATTAAAATATAGATCCTCTTTAGTACCTAATAACACCCATGTTGATATCCAATGGTGTGGTACATTTAATCAGATCAATAAAGAATTTATTTGATCATTAATAAGCTATATACATCTAATACTACACAGCGACCTGGTTGGATTTTCCGCTCTTCATCCAATTTGCTTAAATTCGATGTAAATTTATTAGGGATTTCAAAATCCTATTGAAATATTCTCTATGTCAGATTGTCCTTAGGTACAACTAACTAAATTTCTATGACGCTCTTCTTGAATATTAGAAGACCCTTGTTTTGTCTGGTCTCTGTGGACACACACTTGGCTCAGTGGATCTTGAAAGTCTCCCCAGACAACTTGCACAATTTGTGGCCATTCCTGTTTCCCTTCCTCTGTGTGTAACAGTGGTTCTCTCTTGAATCTTTCCTGCCTTCCTTCAAAGATGGTTGTCAGCTGTCTTGCGTGAAAGAAATAAAAGTGTCTGATAATTCTTTGAATGATTTCAACCTCTTAAATTCATTCTCTTCCCTTTACATGTTCAGGTATGTTATTTGCTCGAGGTATTTATAAACATTTCCAAATTCCCCTTAGGATGTTTAGACAGATTTTTGCATGAACATATGTTACCAGCAGAAGACCACCAGATTAATGATGGGGATGCAGAGTTGAAGCCAGTGAGAGGGGCTGGACCTGCTCCTGCCCTCTGCTCAGTCAGCCAGGTACCAAAGTTAAGAAATCAGAAAGTGGGGTTGCTAACCCCAGTGTAGCTGTGCCCCAAGGCCAGGAGAAAGAGGAACACTGCAGTCGTCGAGAAAAGCAACAGAGATGGGAAGACCTCAATTAAGGCAAGGCCAGGAGCAACTTTCTTGTTATTTGTGGTGCAGTCAGATAACTCAGGTTGGAATACCAATTCTAATATTTTTCTAATTTTTAGTAGAAATAAATAGCTCTAGCAAGCTACTTAATCCTTCTATGCCTTAATGTCTTCAACTGAAAATAAAGAACAATAATAGTACCAATGAGAAAGTTACTATGAAGGGCGAATGAGGTAATACATGTACAGAACTAAGAATAGTGCTTGGCACATATTATTCTCTCAATACATGTTAACTGATGATGATTACAATTATGATGATGATGAACTTTATCCACAGTTTACAAAAATAAATGAATAATTTATGAGATTTTTGGATGCTCATATAAAAATAGTTATCAGACTCTAGTATGAATATTGAATGTGAATATTTATTTCCTGGGATAAGTGAACACGTGACCATGGTCATTTTACCCGTGCAGTTCCCCCAACAAAAATGTGCAGTGATGGATTTTATAAAATTAGATTTTATTTCACAGGGATTCATGGAAAAATGCATTTAAACGTCGTCAAGTGATAGCATGAAATGTCTCAGTTTTCTTACTGTCATGACACTTCTCCCACACACACACCAAAAAACAAGCTCACTAGTCTTTTTTGGAAACAAATTGAGCTTTTCCAGGCCAATTTCAAAAATACAGCTCCCTGGTACAAAATTTTTTTTCAGAACAAAACTGTTGTAATTTGTACCAAAAAATGGATGAGAAGACTAAATTGCAAAGTCAAAATCAGGCATGTGTTACAACACAGACAATAACTCTGTAAAACTAGCCACAGCATTAGTGATAAACATATTTAAGAAGATAGCCGAATGAGCCATTGGCCAAACATTCCTTCATCAAATGAAACTGTTGGATATCACATACTATCAGTGCCATTCTTTGCTATTATTTGGGGATACTATCAGACATAATTGTGTACACGTTAGTAAGATTATGGTTGAACTAAACTCTTCCTGAGCATAGTATGAATTAGCTTTTGGTATGTATCCAGTAGCAAATGATTAAAAAGAGATTTTCCCCCCTCTATCAGTGAAAACTCATCCTGGAGATTGTTGTTTTTACTTGGTTGTTTTGTGAGACATGATGTTTACTAGAAAAGGTGAGCTGGCATCCAAACTGATGTAAAGTGTTTCTGTTACCATTGCTGGGAAACAAGCCATCCCCAAACTTAGTGGCTGAAAGTGGCAGCTGCTTAGTAGTGCATAGATGTCATAGGTCAGGAATTCATGAGGGTCTCAGCTGGTCAATTCTTCTGGTCCTTATCGCATTGACGAAGGTCATTCAGTGGGGCTCAGCCGGCGGATGGGCTCATCTGGAGGGCTGGCAACAGCTTCATCCTGGTGTCTGGTGCCCTGGTCATGGGGTTGGGTGGTCAGGTTCAGCTGGGCCTGTCAATGAGAGAAGCCACAGGACCTCTCTAGAGTGACATTCCCAACAAGGCAGACATGGCAGCCGGATTCTCAGGCCAGTGTCCTGAGAGAACCAGGAGACATCAAACGGCCTCTCTGACCTAGGCTCAGAAGTCTTACAGTTTGACATTATTGCCTTGAATACAAGCCAGTTCTAAGTTCAGCCTAGTTTCAGAGAGAGTGGAATTAGACCCTGTATCTAGATGGGAGAGTTGTGAAAGAATTTGTGGCCATTTTTAAAACTTCCATAAGCACGGAAGGGCAGTGCCAGGAATTTAAGTGAGATTACAACTGTTACAAATCCATATGTAAAAAACAGTTGGAAATAAACAACACATCTCCTGATCTTGATTAAAACTGAAATAGTGAAAATGGAGACTATGGCAAGACTAGTCACTAAATGAGTACAAAGGGGAAAAAAAACCCAGCCATTCCATATAAATATACATAGGTTCTAGAGGGCAAAGTATCTACGTAAGGTTTTCAAGTATGATATGGTAGAAACATTTTTTTCATAACACCATTGATATTATTAAAGCTCTTCCTGTGATTTCAAATGGCCCACTCAACTGTCCTATTACAAAGATACACTCAGCATTTTGAATTGCCTGAAATTATTACTTCAGGGCTGAACCATTGTTGCCTTTGTAGAGAATCTAAACAGTTGGTGAAAAAAAGTCAAATGCCAAGATTTTTGTTCTTTTTCAACACTGATTTTTGTTACTTATGAGATAAATCAATGACATACTATTAAATTTATTTTCTTTAATATTTTATTACAAAAATTAAGCATACAGAAAAGTTTAAAGAATTATATAGTGAAAAAATAATACATACAATCCAGATTCTACAATTAATATTTTCCCATACTTGTATTCTTTATGTATTTTAAAGTAAATTGCAAATATTTTCATAAGTTGCCATACTGGGCTTAAATGCACATCCTAGTGTAAGAACAAATTATTGAAATAGTCTTTCCAGAACTGAATATAACCCAAAGGGGGTTTACATTTTACTGGCTAGCATCTCTCAAGTTGAAATAATACACTTCAGGGTTTTTAGTATGATGTGCATGGTCACATAGTATCTGACAGAGCACCAAAAGAATTTATGGGGCAGGGATGTAGCTCAGTGGTAGAGCACTTGCTCAGCATCTTTGGGGCCTTGGGTTTAATCCCTAGCACTGAAAAAGAAAATTAGAATTTATGTTGAGAAATCATCCCAAAAACTTTTTAGTTTAACTTAATGGTAATATCCATAACCATTTGATAGAGACACTTGTTGCAGTTTCTAACTTGTTCAATAATTGTTATTTAAGAAATGCTAGCTTAAAAGGAAAAAGAATAACAGATTTTAAAAATTAAGAAGTGGAGCCACCCGGGTGTGACACCCACCTTGTTGTGCAAACCTTTTTAAGATCCCAGGATAGAGACCTTGGTCAAAGATTGCAAACAATATTGTATCTCTGAGAGATAGGAAACAACTATAACTTGATTTTAATTGTACTGTAGGTTTTTGTATTTTAACACTCACAATGAATATTTATTTATTTATTTATTTATTTTATTTGGTACTGGGATTTTTTATTTTTTGTTTTGAATCAGGGTCTCACTAGGTCACTGAGGGTCTTGCTACATTGCTGAGGCTGTCCTCAAACCTGTGATTCTCCTGTCTCAGCCTCCCAAGTACTGGGACTACAGGCATGCACCACCATGCCCGGCTAGTAATGAATTTTAAATAAAGTCTTTGAAAGTAATAACATGTATGCTGAATGCCCTTAGGTCTTTGAATGTAGCTTGCATTATATCTAAGGCCTTAAGGAATAAAACACTTGACATAATTGTCTTACAGTCAGTAAGTAATTCATGAGAGTGATAGAAACACAGTGCCACTGATATGTGGGCTCATATTCCAAGTCTGCAATTGTATATATCTGGGTGTCTCATTGTCACTAAAGAGCTTTTAAAGAATAATGGCACCTGCAAATTTGAACATCTGCTTCATTATTTTGACTTACAAAAGAGCATATTCAGAGAAATGAAGGAGAAACAAGTCTCTCTCTCTCTCTCTTTCCCTCCCATGGCTTCATGTACTGTAGTGATTGAATGGAGTCATAGAAACCATAACACAAGTTCCTAAGGCAACAAACACACCCACATTAAGAATTGTTTTTCAATTCTTATGTAACAATCTGATCATTTGACATACTTGCCTATTAAAAAAAATTGAGGATACATACAAACATATACAGAGATACATGCAGTCTACATATACAAGTGACTCTCTGTACCCTTGGGTTTTGCACCTGCAGATTTAACCAACCGTGGATCAAAACTACTGCATTGGAATCCTGCTTTAACCTGAAAGTGGTAGAGCAAAACCAGGAAAAATATTCAATCCATGGTCGGTTGAATCCACAGGTATGAAATCTGCAGATACCGAAAGCTGATATAGGGATTTGAGCATCTGAGGACTGGATGTCTGGGGAGACCTGGAGCTCTAACCCCTTACAGATACCGAGGGACCATCTGTGCACCATGCACGCTATAGGATATATTGTGTATCATTGTGTAGAGGATATGAAAACATATTTACACATACATACATATCTTATATATTCAGTAATATGTTCAAACAATTCATTGAAACCAAGCTTCAGCTGTTTCAATAGTACAAATAATAGTTATTTCCATTTGTCACTTATATTGCTTCAGTAAACTTGGTTACATGCTGAAGTTGCTAAGCCCTCAATAGAAAACCCTGCCAGGTGCACTTACATGATTATTTTAGCAAAATTTAAAAATATTTTTATCAATTGGAAGAATGATAGAGTCAGCAGAAAGAAAATTCAAGGTAAGAGAAACCTTCAATTTGCTACAGGTAAGTCTGTTTCCATCAGCACTCATGTTTCTTTTAAGACTATTCAAGTTCTACCTTCACTCTCCTTTCTTTTACCTCCTTAATCAGTGTGGACAGCAGGCAAATGAAGAGCCACCTGGTCAGATTTTTTCTTTTTTTGGGGGGGGACCTGGTTTTTTTTTTTTTTTGTTCTTTATTTTGAAACGGGGTCTCACTAAGTTGCAAAGGGCCTGAGGCTGGCTGCGAACCCGGATCCTCCGATCACAGCCTCCCAAGTACTGGGATTACAAGTGTGCGCCACCACACCCAGCTTGTCTTTCTTTTTTTTTTTTTAAAAAAAAAACAACATGTCTTTTTAGGGCAAGCACCTAGGTATCTTAATAGCCATAAATCACCAACTTCTGTGACTATTTAATTTCATTTTAGAATATCAATTCTGATGTAGAAGAATAATATCATATAATGTAAACTTATCTATATCCATGCACAAATAAAACATTCAATAAGAACTATGGTTTTTGCATTAAAAAGTATTCCAAGAGTTAAATCAATAGCATCAGGCTTCGAATCCTTGCTTAAAATATGCTCCTTCATAGAAAAAAAAAAAAAGAAAAATGATGGGTATTCACATGATTGACAACCTTTCCAAATAGAAGTGTTGCTATAATTAAGCAATAATGTATGAGTGAGTGTACATTATGACAAATTGGAAGCTTGGTTGATTAGATTGAGCATATAAGCTGTCAGTATAATTATCATATTTTAATCATTTTTCTCCATTTTTTTATAACAGCATTGTCTTCAGCCTCATTTGGTGCTTATTAGATTGATATTCTAAGAGGAATTGTACAACATAAAACATGTCCTTAAACAGGATGAACTTTAGATAAGCCTTTGGTTATGTCTATAAACGTTTATAATGATTGCTGTTAAGTTTCTACTTTCTTTTGCCTACCGTTTCACTTTGTGTAAGAATAAAAATTTGTTTTTTGAGATAAAATGGATATTTTTCAATAGAAACATATAAAATATTTATTTTAAATTCCTTCAAAATGTAAGGGGTTTTCCCTCCATCACCTATTTTATCTGTAAACAGATCATTCAAATAGAGAACTCAATCCTTTGGGGGATGTTTAGGTTCTATTCGTTGGTTTGGCACTCTCTAATCACAAATGTTAACTCTGCTAGTCACATGGGAAGAGAATGCTTTGGCAGGTGGAGGGAAGTGGTGGCAGTACTGTTCTGTTTAATAAGGGCCACTTGTTTGACTAATGAGGAGAGAATGGTAAGGGAGGGGCAAGATACCATTGAGTGGTCAAGTTTTAAGTACAAAGCTCTAAGTAGTTTATGTTATGATGTTGAAATTCAGGAAAGACTTTAAAGGGTGTTGAATATTAATGGTCATCTCTCTGTGCCAAATCAGAATGCTAGTCTGATAATCCCAACAATCCGACCTCCCCCAAAAGAAAGAAAATGCTCATCAGGCTCTTGGGTCTACATTTTTTCTTGGTGAGCCATGAGAAGTTGGAGTGGTATGAAATACAGGGGTTGGAGTGTATAATAATATACACTTATTATTATAGTCTCCATTTCCTTCTGTTTTATGGGATTCTGAGAGAGATGCCAGAGATTTGTGTAGGTCCCTCCTATTGGAGTTATCTTTACCTCAAAGATCTGTGAGCTATAGTGTTTTCTCATTTATTCATGAACTTTTGCTAAGGGCCAAGAAAGAAAAAAAAATCGACTTTGTTAAAGATGTTTGTAGTGTGGGTAAATTATATGATATCACCATCACTACCTTGTATGCATATCCATGTTCATAGCAGCACAATTCACAATAGCCAAGTCATGGAGTCAACCTGGGTGTCCATCAACAGATGAATGGATTACAAAATTATTGGATATAAACACAATGGAATTCTACTCAGCAATAAAGAAGAACGAAATTATGTCATTTGGATAAAAATGGATGGACCTGGAGAAGATTATGTAAAGTGAGATTAGCCAGTCACAGAGTGAAGAGTCATGTTTTCTCTCATATGTAAAAGCTAGGGAGTAATTGGGATTCAAGAGGGACTTTAGATAAAGGAGGAGAAACCCCAGTGGAGAGATGGAGGGGGTCTAGGGGAGGGTGATGGTGGTGGGCAGGGAGAATTAATGAAGAAAACACTTCTATTGATGTTATATACTTATATGAAATTATCAATGCCAATCTCAATATCTTGTATGGGAAAGGAAAGGAAGTGGGGTGGGAGCTGGGGGCAAGCTCACCAAGTGCTATGTGCGTGTATGCCCCTATCACTCTGAACTTCATTATGATGTGAGACCACAATACACCAATAAAAGTATATTTTTAAAAAGAGCAGTCTAAATCATAAATCAGTCAGTTAGCACATGTATAAACCCAGCAATCTTGGGCAACAATTGAAGGAAATATCATTCTCTAAGATGCCCAAATATCTGTCCTTTCAAGGTGTCTTATTGTTTATGAGAGCACATTTTAAAGAATATATGGAAATATTTTTATAGCTCTTGATCACAGACTAAAGTTCTGGTAGAGTCTTAGGCAAGTAGGTAACCATGATATAATAACTGGCATCTACAAGTTTGATTAAGTATTAGCCATACTGTGGTGGGAATTCTATATGATACATAGGTTACTGTGTAAAATTGGTTATATTTTTACAGTGGCAAGGATAGATTCACAAATCTAAACATTAAACTGTTAAGGGGTGGATTGAAGTTTAACTCAGAGCAAAGGCATATGAGGAATAGAGTGGGTAACAGGAATATCATTAATAATTTTGATGTTGGATTAGCATTTAAGGGGGAATTGAGGCTCACGGAGGGCTGGGGATGTGGCTCTTTGAGGGAAGTATGAGGGACCTTTATGGAGATGAAGTGTTCTCTGAATCTGCCGCATCAACCAACATCAGCGCAGTTGTGGTCTCCTCTTTTACTTTTGCAAGATGTCTCCATTGAAGGAAACTGGCTACCTGGGATCGCTTCTGCATAATTCCTTACTAAAGCATGTGAATGAATTTACAATGTCTCAAAATAAAAAGTTTAACTTAAAAGAGGTAGCCTGGAATGGTGGCATACGCCTGTAATCCCAGTATTTGGGAGACTGAGACAGGATAATAGCAGGTTCGAGGCCAGCCTTAGCACTTAGTGAGCCCCTCAGCAACTTGGCCAGACCCTGTTTCAAAACAGAATTAAGAAGGTCTGGAGATGTAGCTCAGAAGTAGGATGCCTCTGGGTTCAAGCTCTAGTACCAAAAAAAAAAAAAAAAAAAAGGAGAAGAAGAACTACTATCTAATGACCATAGGATGTGCCTTAAATATGCTAGGTATTTGGGCTACCAAAACAAATAGGCCTCAGTCCTCAACAACCTCTTTATTTATTTACATAGGAGGCAGACTTGAATGACAAATGGCTTCCCTATTACATTAACCTAAAATCTGGTCACACAAAAGCCCTCATCCAAGATAGTGATTTGAATCTGAAAGGCCCACTGATGTTTTCTTTTCTAGATGTTTAAGCCTGACAGATCTTAATGTCAAAAAGTCCTTTCCTTTCCTTCTTGATCTGATGCATGCTTATGGTGGACACAGTAAGGGTTATGCTGCACATGTGCTGTTAGATCCATGTAAGAAATGGGTGGGGTAAAGTGGGCGAGGTGGAGCAAACCTGTAATCCTTGTACATGGGAAGCTGAGACAGGAGAAGTACAAGTTCGAGGCCAGCCTCAGTAACTTAAGAAGACGCTCAGCAACTTAGTGAGACCCTATTTCAAAAGAAAAAATAAAAAGGATTGTGGGTGTAGCTCAGAAGTAGAATGCCCTTGGGTTCAATCCCAGTATGGAAGAGAGAGAGAGAGGAGAAAGAAGGGAGGGAGGAAGGAGACAGAGAGGAAAGAAGAAAGAAAGAAAAGGAAGGAAGGAAGGAAGGAAGGAAGGAAGGAAGGAAGGAAGGAAGGAAGGAAAGAAGGAAGGAAAGAAAGAAGAAAGAAAGAAAAAGGAAGGAAGAAAAAAAGAAAGAAAGAAAAAGAAAGAAAGAAAGAATAAATGTGTGGGTAGGTATTTAAATCGAGAGGATATGCCACAGATAATTACTAAGTCCTTGAATATTTAAACAAGCACCAAACTGGTAAACAGAAAATTCATCTGTTGATATTAAACAAAACTTGGCAAGAAGGCTGACTCTAGGTTATATAGTCAAAAGGACTGCTTATTCCTCCTCTTTCTACTTTCATGTTACAGAAAGGATTGCTACTCACTCATATGAAGGCAGGAAAGAGGAGGGGAGAAGAAAGGAATGGGGGAGGGAGGGAGGAACCGGTTTTGGATGTTCTAGCGGTGTTCCATGAGCATTCCCTAGTACTATTTTCCCCATTCCCATTCACCCAACTTCTCTGATGCCTTCTTGGAAATACTGATTGCTGGAGGCTAACTTCTGATTCAATTAACTTAAAATGGAGCTCAGTAATCTGTGGTGGTTTTTTTTCCATGTTCCAAATACATCTGATACCAAGTTTGATAAGTACTACTATATTTTATGTACCAAAAAAACCTCTGTAAAGTACCTTGTCAAATAACATAGTTATAACGAGTCATATCATGTCCTCAAAGCTCATGTTAATTTAATAGGTATTACATTGAATCTGTAGAGCACTTTTGGGAGAATGGCCATTTTGATGATATTTATTCTGCCTACCCAAGAGCATGGGAGATCTTTCCATCTTCCAAGATCTTCTTCAATTTCTTTTTTCAATGTTTTGTAGTTTTCCTTGTAGAGGTCTTTACCTCCTTGGTTAGGTTTATTCCCAAGTATTTTATTGTTTTGGGGGATATCTTGAGTGGAAATGTCTTCTGGATATCTTTTTCAGTGGATTTATGGTTGGCATACAGAAAAGCTTATGATTTTTTAAGATTGATTTTGTATCCCGACACTTTGCTGAATTTGTTGATGAGTTCTATGAGCCTTTTGGTTGAGCTTGTTGGATCTGCTAAGTATAATATCATGTCATCTGCAAATAGAGATAGTTTCAGTTCCTCTTTTCCTATTTGTACTCCTTTTATTTACCAAAGTCATTCTTCACTGACATAGAAAAATCTGTTCTTAAATTCATTTGGAACAACAAAAAACCCAGAATAGCCAAAGTAGTTCTCAGCAACAAGAACCACGTAGGAGGCATCACAATACCTGACTTCAAACTGTACTACAAAGCCATAGTAATAAAAACAGCATGGTACTGGCAGAAAAGCAGATACATAGACCTATGGAACAGAATAGAAGACTCCGAAACAAACCCACACACCTACAGCCAATTGATTTTTGACAAAGGGGCTAAAAACACCCAATGGAAAAAGGATAGCCTCTTCAAC
>PVJS01035436.1:0-21011 GCA_004027185.1 Glis glis | reverse complement strand
CAGACTTAGTTACAGCTCAGTTTTTTTTTTTTTTTGGTATGGTACTGGGGACTGAACAAAGGGGTATTGTACCTCCTAGCTACACCCCCAGCCCTTCTTATTTTTTGTTTTGAAACAGGGTCTCGCTAGATTGCTGAGAGTCTCACTAAGTTGCTGGGACTGGTCTCAAACCTGTGATCCTCTTGTCTCAGCCTCCCAAGTATTGGGATTACAGATGTATGCCAATTTTGATGTGTTGTATTATCAGTTTACTTAATCCAAATGTTTACTAATATCTTTTGGAACATTTTTAATCTGTTAATTCTATGGAAGTATATTAATCAGTTATCAAACATTTAGAGATTTTCTGATTATACTTTTATCATTTGTTTTAATTCTATCATAGAACACTGTTCAGTGTTTTTTTTTTTTTTTTTGCAGTACTGGGGATTGAATCCAGGGGTATTCTATCTCCGAGCTATACCCCCAGCCCTGTTTTTTATTCTTCATATTGAAACAGGGTCTCACTAAGTTGTGGAGGGCCTAAGCAGCTGAGATTAAGCACAAACCCAGATCCTCCGGTTTCAGCCTCCCAAGTACTGGGATTACAAGCATGCGCCACCATGCCCGGCTATTCTGTTCAGTTTTGAGACATGTTTATTAATACCTTCAAATATGATTGTGGGTTGCCCATTTCTCTTTTTAGGTCTATCAGTTTTTGCTTAATATATTTTGAAGCTGTGTTATTACATGTACCTAAGTTTAGACTTCTTATCAACTTTTGTTTAATTGACCTTTTATCATTATGAAATGTCCCTCTTTATCTTTAGTATAGTAGTCCACGCTTATCTGCAGTTTCACTTACCTGTAGTCAAGCACAGTCCAAAAATATTAAATGGGAAATTCTAGAAATAACTCATAAGTGCTAAGCTGCACACCTCTCTGAGTAGTGAGATGAAGTCTTGCACCATCCTCCTCTGTCCCACTGGTGTGTGACTAACCCATCGGTCCAGCATATCCGTGTTGTACATATTACCCACCCACTGGTCACTTCACAGCTGTCGTGGTGACCAGGTCGACTGTGGTGGAATCATGGTACTGGCCTTCAAGGAACCCTTATTTACTTAATAATGGCCCCAAAGCACAGAGTAGTGATGTGGGCAATTCACATACACCAAAAAGATGCCATTAAGTGTTTCTTTTTAAGTGGAGAGGTGAAAGTACAATAAGTAAATTTGAGAGAAAGATACCACATTCATATTGTTTCTTTTACAGTATATTGTTTTAGTTCTGTTTTGTTCTTAGTCATTATTGCTAGTCTTTTACTTTTGATAATTTATAAATTAAACTTGATTATAGGTATATGTAGGAAAAAGTATAGAGTTTGGTATTGTCTGTGATTTCAGGTATCCTCTGGGGCTTTGTGATGTATCACCTGCTGATATTGTATTATATCTTGCCCTAAGGTCCACCTCTCTGTATGACTATAGGCTTAATATCTTTCTTTTTATTGGTGTTTTACATGGCTTATCTTTTTCTATGTTCTTTTAACCCATCTGTGTCTTTATATGTAAAGTGTGTCTCCTATAAACAGCTAATAGATAAGTATTTTTAAATTCATCCTGACAGTCTCTTTTAATTGTAGTATTTAGTCCATCTGCTGTTAATCATTTAATGTAATTGCTAATATAGCTAGGTTTAAGCCTACCATATTGTTACTGTTTTTGAGTTTTCCTTTATCATTTTTGGGGGGGTACTGGGGATTGAACCCAGGGGCATTCTACCTCTGAACTACATACTCTAGCCTTTTTTTAAATTATTTGTTTTGAAACAGAGTCTCGCTAGGTTGCTGGGAGTCTTGCTAAGTTGCTGAGGCTGGCCTCAAACCTGCAATTCTCCTGTCTCAGCCTCCCAAGTACTGGGATTTACAGGCATGTGCCACCTCACCTGGCTCCTGTTTTCTTTTCTTTTTTTTTTTTTTTGTGGTGCTGGGGATTGAACTCAGGGCCATTCTACCTCCCAGCTACACCCCAGCCCTATTTTTTATTCTTTATCTTGAAACAGAGTCTCACTAAGTTGCGGAGGGTCTCACTAAGTAGCTGAGGCTGGTTGCGAACCCAGATCCTCCTGTCTCAGCCTCCCAAGTACTGGGATTACAAGTGTGCACCACCACACTCAGCTCCAGCTCCTGTTTTCTTATGAGAGATTTCACTCGTCCTTTCTGGCCCAACCTAGTTTTTTATTTTGTGGCTTTCAAGTCTAGCTCTGAAAGTTAGACCCTTTAGAGCTTTTAAACTTAGCTTTATAGTCTTGTTCCATACAAGTTCAAAATCAGGCTAAAGCATGGTTGGGAGGAGGATACCTGTCATAATTTGTTATAAGCTCCTCCCTCTAGCAAAGCATTGTCTCCTAAGCCCTATGAGACAGCAAGAAATTGACTCTGCCTTTCTCCATTGGTTCCCTAGCCTCCTGTGCCACTCCAGAACTCAGTGAATGTCCAGAGGAGAAAACTGGCTGTGTATTGGGGGATTTCCCAACTCCTCTTGGCAGCCTAACAACCACCAAAAACTCTGCTGGTCTCTCTTCCTCCTACTAGGGTTCTTTTGCGTGGCAAACCTAGTCTTCAATATATGCTTAGACCCTAAGTGCTCCAAGGGGATAGCCATTTCATCAGTGGCTATCAACCTGAGTTCAGCAAGGCTGAGCATTTTCCTGTCTGGGATTTTAGTTCATCTAGTTTTCTTCTCTTCCACATAATTCTTGTGTCTTTTTAAAATGTGAGTTTTGCAATTTAATTTTTATTTTCTAGTTGTTGCAGTGGGAAAATTGGCTTGTTACAGTCTACTGCATCCTACCTGGTACTTCCTTTAAAAAAATCAAATTTAAAAATTTAAATAGGTAATATGTTAACATTTATCAAAGATCAAAAATGAAATAAAAAATGAAATATATCAAGATATATTTAATTCACTTCTGTCTATATTGATGCTCTTCATCCCTGTGTGCTATAGGAAAGCATTAGGCTCTTACCTAGTCTTCCAGTGGTTCTTTTTGAAAATTCAAGGAAATGTAAATGATTATTTTTATCTTTCCACTTTTATTAGAATAGTGCTATTTCAGTCAGCATTCTCACTGCTGTAATCCAAAACAACGGAACACACAACTTAGAGGAAGGAAGATTTATTTGCTCACAGTTCTGGAGATTTTAGAGGCTCAGTCCATGTCAGGCCAGGTCTGTGGAGCTCAGGGCATGGCTGTGGGAAGTAGAGAAGGAGAGAGCTAGGCTCTGCTCTCACATCATGGAGGCCAGAAAAAAAGAGAGAGCAAACAAGGGGATTCAAAGGCACAAACATAGTCCCCAGGACCATACTCCTAGGGACCCACCTTCTCTAGCCACACCCCACCTGTCTAGGTTAACACCAGTAAATCCATTACAGTGGATTTATCTACTGATGAGATTAAAACCCTCATGACTTAATTATATCAACTCTGAACATTAACATATAAGCTCTTCAGGGGATATTCTATATCTAACCATAACAAGTGCCTACCATATAATAGTCATTCAATACATATTTGTCAAACGAATGAAAAAATAAGAATTCTCTACTTGTGTGGTCCAGTATAGTATAGCCAGTAGCCACATATGTGGCTGTTGAGTACTTGAAATGTGCCTAGTGTGACTGAGGAAATAGGAGATGTGCAATGATCATTAAATTCTTGGATTTTGAAGACTTAGTATGAAAAACAACATAAACGATCTTATTTATAATTTTTACATGGAGCCCTTGTTAAAATGATAATATTTTAGATATATTGAATTAAATAGAATATATCACTAAAAATTTCACCTGTTTCTTTTTGCTTTTTTAAATCTGGCTACAAAATATATAAAACTAGACATTCTATTTCTATTGGACAGAATTGTTATATACACTGCTCTGTACTTTGTTCTTTTTTCTTAAGAATATAGCCAGGCTATCTGTTTATCTCAATACATAGCTTCCTAATTCTTCCTAATTTCTAATACTGGAAGGTATTCCATTTGTACGAATGTACCATAGTTTATTTAACCAGGCCTCTTAGCGATGAATGTCTTACACACATAATGCTGCAGTAAATAACATTGTATGTGAATCTGCACGTGTATAAACTTATATGTCTATAAAATAAATTTCTAGAAGTGAGATTTCTAGGTTAAAGGTTAGCACATTTGTAATTTTAGTTTGTGTTGCCAAATTGTTCTCCATAGGGATTATAATATTGTAACAACTTGTTGAACTCCCACCAACAAAGTGTATGTGTACTTGTTTCTC
Organism: Glis glis; assembly: GCA_004027185.1. Lineage (NCBI taxonomy): Eukaryota > Metazoa > Chordata > Mammalia > Rodentia > Gliridae > Glis > Glis glis. Next base: position 16,716 of record PVJS01035436.1, on the reverse strand, counting down.
CATACCCTGGCAAAAGAATTGACAAACTTTTGGAGTTTTGTCAGTCTAATAGATGAAACAGTATCTCACTATTCTTTTAATTTGCATTTTCCTAATTATGAATAAAATTGGACATATTTCATTTTAAAATTAACATCTTTTGATAATGTATTTGTTTACATACTTGTTTACTTTTAATAATTAGACTCTTGATTTTTGTTTTTCCTAGAACTCACATTGGTAAGTTTGGCCTTTGTCTGTAATATAAATTATAGATAATTATTTATAGTTTTACCTAGCCTATGGTGTTTATTTTTTCATGCAATAGTTTTTTATTTGTTTTATTACAGTCAAATTTACCAGTTTTGTTCTCTTAAAGATCTTAGAGTTTGAGTCATACTTAGAAAAGCCTTTCTCAGTCTAAGATTTGTTTCAAGTAGCTTTTTTTCCCCTTTAAATCTTTATATGGAATATTATAGCAGTACATTGTACTGCTATAACAAAATATCTGAGACTGGATAATTTATAAACAATAGAAATTTGTTTCTCACAGTTCTAGAGGCTAGGAAGTACAAGGTCAAGGCATTTGGTTTCTGGTAAGGGTCTTCTTTATTCATCCTTACGTAGCAGAAGCAGCAAACACTGTGTGTCTTCACATGGCAGAGGAGAGAAGGGCAATAAAAAATGAATTTTATGTCCTCACATGGCAGAAAAACAGAAAAGCAAAAAAAAAAAAGGCATAAGGTAGCTCCCTTCAGCCTTTTATAAGACACTAATCCATCCCGGGGCAAAAAGATTCCTATTAATACCTCCACACTGGAGATTAAGCTTCAACATGAATTTTGGCAGGGACAGATTCAAATGATAGTAACAAGCCAGTTCTCCCACCATTATTGGTTTATATATGATAATTCCCATTAGAATGTTAACCCATGAGGGCAGAGATTTTTATCTATATGTTTTCTGCTAGAGCAGCACCTTAAACATAGTAGGTGCTGAATAAATATTTACTATATGAATGAATTCTCCACTAATTTGAGATGCCAACTTTGTTGTATACAAAATTCCATGTATATTTGAATTCTTACTGAAATTTCACTTATTTCCTTTTGGTCTATCAGTCTATTTATGTGCCAGTAGTAATCTTTTTTAATTGTTGAATTTTTATAGTGAGTTTAATATATAGTAAGTCTAGGCTGGGCGTGGTGGCACACGCTTGTAATCCCAGTACTTTGGGAGGCGGAGACTGGAGGATCCCGGTTCACGGCCAGCCTCAGCTCTCTCTCTCTCTCTCTTTCTATCTCTCTCTCTACTTAGTGAGGCCCTCCGCAACTTTGTGAGACCCGGTTTCAAAATAAAGTATAAAAAATAGGGCCGGGGGTATAGTGCGGAGGTAGAACACCCCTGGGTTCAATCTCCGGTACCGCAAAAAAAAAAAAAAAAAAAAAAAATATATATATATATATATAGTTAGTCTGATTTTTGTCCCCGTCCCCAATATCCTTGCTTTTTAATTTTTCCATATGAATTCTAGAATCAGTTTATCTGTACAGAAGAAAAAACCCTTTGTGTGTGTGTGTGTGTGTGTGTGTGTGTGTGTAGTTGCATTAAATTGATAAATTCACTTAAGGAAATTTTATTTTTTTATAATGCTGAGGCTTCTTGTCCAAGATTGATAAGTGTCTTTCTATTTGTTCAAATCCTCTTTTGTCTACTTCAGGAATATTTTTAATATTACTTATATACATTTTGAATATTCTTGATTTTTTTATAGTTTTTTTATTGCTGATATAAATCAATTTCTATACACAATTTGTGGGGGGGCACTGGGGATTGAACTCAGGGGCATTCAACCTCTGAGCTAAACCCCCAGCCCTATTTTATTTTTAATTTTGAAACAGGGTCTAAGTTGCAGAGGGCCTCACTAAGTTGCTGAGGTTGGCCGCAAACCTGCGATCCTCTTGTCTTAGCCTCTCAACTACTGGGATTACAGGTGTGTGCCATCATACCCAGTTTCTATACATAAATTCAATAAATATGTTACTCCTACGTGTAAGATCTTTCAGTGTCTCTTAATCCCAGTCAGATAAAAGCAAGTGACTATAGAACCCTAGTGATATGGCCTTCTGCTATTGTTTCAACCCCATATCCTATCACTGTCCCATTTCTCAGTCTGCTTCAGCTACACTAGCCTCCTTGTTGTTCCCTGTGCAAGGAAAGGTCTTGACTTAGGATGTCGCCCTAGATCTTCCTTCTGTGTTGTAAATACTTTCCTCAAGATACCCTCATGGCTCATTTCCTTTCCTCCTTCCAGTCTTCACTAGCAGCCTCATAGTGAGGCCTCCTAGACTACTTCTTAAAAGCTAAAACACATTTTGCCCTACTCCAACTCTTTGTTTCTCCAAATGTCTTACCATCTACTAACATACTACATATTTTACTTATTTATTATTTACTTTTTATCTTCCCAAGGTGAAATATAAGCTCCACAGCTAAAGGTATTTTTGTCTGTTTTGTTCTTCGATTTTATTTGTGTGTGTGGTACAGGGGCTTGAACCCAGAGGCATTGTACCCCTGAGCTATACCCCCAGCCCGATTTTATTTTTTTTTCTGAAACAGGGTCTTACTAAGTTGTGGAGGGCCTCGCAAAGTTGCTGAGGCTGGCCATGAACCTGAATTCCTCCTGTCTCAGCCTCCCAAGTACTGGGACTACAGGCATGTACCACCATGCCTGGTTTCTTTGATGTTTTACATGCATCTAAAACAGGCATTGAGTAGGCATTCGATGATTATCTATTGAATGAATGAATGAATTCCCCCACTACTTTGTTGAATTCTATTATTGTTTATAATAATTTTACGTTAATTTTCTTGGGTTTCTCATCATGTAGGGTAGAAATTGATAAAGCAGAGTGTTCTGAAACTCAACCAAAACTTTATCTCCTCTATGAAGCTTCTCAAAGTAGAATTATCATTCTCCATTTTATATTCTGTGACAGAATGTCCAGTAAATCCATGTGGTCCTCTCCACTTCTCAGCCTCACTTGAAGTTAGATTACACTCATGTGATAGGGTTCTGGACAATTGGGAATCAGCAAAAGGGATGCAAGCCACTTCCAAGTCTTGCCCTGAGAAACTCTAGCCCTCATTTTTCCTGCCTCAGTGACCTCAGAGGCCATGGTTTTCGGGAAGCATGGAAAGGTGAGCAAGAATAAACTTTTATTATATTAATCTACCAGGATTTGAGAGTTTGCCCTTAGTTACAGCTAGAATTAATTTTGCTATTATATGCCCAGATTGTACCCAGTCACATGTCTATCTTATATCTCTTTACTGAACTATGATAAGTTGCCTCCTAATAGAATCTAAGCACCTAGGACAGAAGCATGCTCTTATTTATCTTTTCTCCATCTAGTATATATTCTATATATAGAATTTTCTCCATCTAGTACATATCATGGAATTTAATGAGTACTAACAAATGTTATTTAGTACATTGTTCAAGAGAAAAACCAGGATGGACAAGGATTTGGGGAAGTGTAGCTTGAGAGCATATGCCTTGCATGCTTGAGGTCCTCAGTTCAATCCTCAGCACTAAAAAAAGGGGGGGGATAATAAAGAAGAAAATCTATGCAGAATATCCCGAATACCTTTGCAATATAGAATATAGTAGATTTTTAAAATAGTCATTTAGTTAATTAGTACCAAAAAATTAAAATTTTCTCACATTAGGAGAAAGCGGAGGATGAATATCTCATAAAAAGTTATTTCTAATTTTGTACAAGGAAGTTACTGAACTGTTTTTTGCTCTTCTTATTTAGCTCACATATTTTCCTTCTCCCATCTCAAAATGGTTTTAGTCTAATAGAGAATGAGAGTGAGAAAAGACTCAAATGAGGGAAGGATCATGAAAAAATCCTTTAAAATACCATTAAAATAATTTCCTCTATTTTACACCTACCTCATCCTTTGTACAAAATATCGCCACCAATATGTGTTAAATGAAAATTCCAAATATAGAGGTAATCCTATCCATCAAATAAAAATGTGTAATAATGCTATTTACAGATCCATATTATGCAATTACCATATTGCATTTCACTGGGTTTTTTTTTCAGTTTGAACTAGATCTTATTTATTTTCACACTCTGATACAGTCATTTCATTTGATTCACACCAAGTGTCTAAGTCAACATTCTCACTGATATAATCCAAAACAACTGACCACACAACCTAGAAGAAAGATTTATTTGCTCACAGGTTTTTGGAGATTTCAGGTTCTGTGTATGTCAGGCTGGGTCTGTGGAACTCAGGGCATTGTGGTGGGAAACAGAGAGGAGAGAGCAAGGCTCTGCTCTCATGTCATGGAGGCCAGAAGCAAGAGAGCCAGCAAACAAGAGGATTCAAAGACAAAAGCACAGTTCCTAAGGCCACACCCCCAGGGACCTACCTTCTCCAACCACATCCCATCTGCCTAGGTTACCACCCAGTAAATCCACTACAATGGATTTATCCACCAATGAGATTACAGCCCTCATGACTTAATTAGGTCAACTCTGAACATTAATACATGAGCTCTTTAGGGAACATTCTATACCAAACCATAACATTCCACCCCTGGCTCCTAACAAGCTCATGCCCATTTCAGAATACAAAATGCATTTAGTCCATCTCCAAGAGTTCCCAAAGTCTTAACAGTTCCAGCATCACTCAAAAGTCCCAAAGTCCAATGTCTCCTCTGAGACTCAAAGTGAACTCTTGGCTGTGAGCCCCTGTAAAAGAAAATAATCAAAATAAAAAACAAGTTACATACATCCAAGGTACAATGGTGCAGAGTAAACATTTGCATTCCAAAAGGGAGGAAAAGGACCATAGAAAGAAGGAATGGGACCAAAACAGGATCAAAATCCAGCAGGGCAAGCATTTAATCCTGCAGCTCCATTTCTGGTATCTGAGACACATGGTGGTGAGGTGCGATCTCCATGGGGCTTGACAGCCCTGCTCCTGTGGCCTGGTTAATTGCAATGGGTAGTGTACTTGCTCTTCCATCTTGGCTCCATGGCTCACAGCTTGAAGCCTTTCCTCGTGGTTGTTCCACTTTTTTGGCATTTCTAAATTCTGAAGGTTTTTCTTGTAACATTGGCTTCACCCTTACAACTTCACAAATTGCCCTATTTGGGCCTACTTGCAGGGATTCCAACCCTGCCACATGTTGCCTGGCTTCCCAGGCCTTCCTTTGAAATCTGGGGGGAAGACTCTATGACCCCTTTTTTCCAGCAAAGCCAGCATTATGTGAGCACCCAAATCAACCACCAACAGGAAAGGTAGTCATGCCTTTTCCAGCCACTGCCACTGGGCCCTTTTCAGTCATAGCTGCTGCTGGGCCTGTCTCAATCCTGGCCATGGCCAGGCCCTTTTCAATCATAGCCACCACCAGGGGCCTTGTTTCCATGGTTCCGCACTTGGTCTTGAACTGCCCCACCCACATTCCTTTCTTTGTTCCTATGCAAAGCATTTGACCTCCCTTCAGCAGTCTTATTTTCTTTTACAGCACCATCTCTCTGTTCTCCAGCTTTACACATGCCTTTCTGGCCAAGTTGCAAATCTATAGTGTCTGTCTACTTTGGTTTCTGCTTCTGGAATTCACTGTACAATTGACTGAATGCAGACATCAATATCCATAATGCAGTTTACTGTTTTGAGATTTCCTCTGCCAGCTCAATCAGTCCATCATCTTTAAATAGTTAATTCTTTCTTTTATGGGTTTGGAATTTTGACTTATATTTAGGCCTTCCATATTCAGGATGTGCAGCATAGAGTGAACTTAACAAGCCTGAGGTTGTTATCCTGTGCCCTTGCTGATGTCTGGGAACTTGGCTGGTGTCCACTTCCCAGTACTTATGTATACTTTCCCCCTATACTTATGTAATACTTTTCCTAAATGATAAGGGTGTCTCACTGTGCCTAAACTGTTATAAGCAGTGTGGTTTACAATGCTGAATACCTGCATTTCTTTTGGAAGTCTGGAATTTTGGTGTGTGCTAGGCATACGTAACCAGTTCCCAATAAAAATCCTGAGCACTGAGTCTGTGATGAGCTTCTCTGGTAGACAACACTTCACGTGAGTTGTCAAAATCCATCACTGGACTCAGGCATGTTCTGTGTGACTCCACTAGGAGAGGACTCCTGGAAGCTAGTGCTGCTTTCCTCTCGACTTTGCCTCCAGTGCCTTTTCCCTTAGCAGTTTTCACTTTATATCCTTGTGCTGTAATAACTCATTGTCATAGGTACAACTGTATGCTGATTCCATCGAGTCTTCTTAGCAGATCATCAACCCTTATAAAAAGGTTTAATCATCAAAGTTATAATGGAATCTATCTATATTTTCTTTAATCAAGGACTTCTTTAGGGTAGTATTAGGTTTACAGTAAAGTTGGGGGGGTAGTGAGTACTGAGTATTGAATCCAGAGGCATTGTACCTCCACACTACACCCGAGCCCCCCCTTTAAAATTTTGAAACAGCCTCTCACTAAATTGCTAAGGGTCTTGCTAAGATGCTGAGGTTGGCCTTGAACCTGCAATCCTCCTGTCTCAGCCTCCTAAGTACTGGGATTACAGGCATGCATCACCATGCCTGACTCCTCCCCTATTTCTTTTCTTTTCTTTCTTTTTTTTTTGGTGCTGGGGATTGAACCCAGGGGCATTCTATCTCAGAGCTATACCTTTTGAAACAGGGTCTTGCTAAGTTGCTGAGGCTGGCCTTAAACCTAGATCATCCTGTCTCAGCCTTCCAAGTACTAGGATTTCAGGCATGCACCACCACACCTGGTTTTCCTCCCCCCATTTCTTTAGATAGCATCTATTAGTTCCCAACTAGGAACAGTGATGAAAAATCACACACTTCTTCTTCTCTCCTGCCTCTCTACCTGATATTTCATTGCTAAATTAACTCTGTATTTATTTATTTATTTATTTATTTACTCATTCATTCATTCATTCATTCATTCATACTGGGGATTGAACCCAGGGGCATTCTACCTCTGAGCTACACTCCCAGCCCTATTTTATTTTTTACTTTCAAACAGGGTCTCACTAAGTTGTGGAGGGCCTCACTAATTTGCTGAGGCTGGCCATGAACCTGTCATCCTCCTGTCTCAGATTCCCAAGTACTAGGATTACAGGCATGCGCCTGTACTAGGATTACAGGCATTCTGTCTTTACTTTAACTATGTCTTCACTCTGCGTCCAATTTTATTTTCTCCTTTCCCTTCCCAAATTTTGTAATTTGGGAAGTAATTTGAAGTTCTATTTTGACAGGATATATAATATTTTCATTCTGTTTTATCACCTAATTTCCTCATTTGCTCTATAGTTAATATAGTCTTGCTGCCCACCTGTTTGTTAATGCCTCTTCAATTGTGTGCTGAAGTCTGTCTTCTAGCTGCCATCTACAAGAGGGTTCTTAGGGTCAACATTCCCTACATGCCCAGCATACTTGCACATTTATCCTCTGCTCTCTGGTTTCATCACAGATCACTGCAAACAAGAAACCTACTTCCTGCAAGTCAAAGTGAGCCCTCACCTTCAGGAAGCATTTTTAATGGTGCATGTTGCTGTCTACCACCACTGGCCTTCTTGATAGTGCCTGCAGCTCTTATTTTGTGGCTTCTGCCAAATCTCAACTTCTTGTGATATTTGTCTCACATATTTTAGAATCTGTGGATCATATCTTTTTAAAGACATTTTCTCCTTTTAAAGACATTTTCTGGAAGTTGGAAGTTTCACTGTCACTCTCCTCATGCCCTGTTGGTTGGGACCTAGTTACATGAGGGATCCTCCCCCTCAGGGGCTGAGAAGTGCAGTCTATTTCATGCAGCCCTGTGCCTAGCGAAAGAGTCTATAGTTGGACAAAAGGATAGTGAGATGAGGGGGACATCTAACATTTCTGCCATATTTCCATTCTTTTATTAAGCATAAGGAGCATTATTGTCTAAAATACACATATTTCTTTATTTATTTTTTGCAATACTGGGGATTGAACCCAGGGGCATTCTACCTCTGAGCTACACCCCCAGCCCGATTTCTAAAATTCTTTGTTTTGAAACAAGGTCTCACTAAGTTGCGGAGGGCCTCACTAAGTAGCTGAGGTTGGCCGCAAACCTGCGATCTTCCTGTCTCGGCCTCCCAAGTACTGGGATTATAAGCATGCGCCACCACGCCCAGCTAAAATACACATATTTAGATGAAGAAAAATAGCATATATAACTTTGGTAAGGATTAAAGGATGGACATAAACTCTCCAATCTATGAAATATTCCTTCTTTTCTAACGATGTAACTTGATTATTTCCTGTAAATTGTGGGATTCTCTGTTACATGTAAGTGATCCTGGGGGATTAGTGCTTTAGTCATTAATAAGTATTGCTTAGTAATAGGGATCAATTTATTAGAACTGAGTGAGGTCTCTAAGGGACATAGGGGGCAGAGAGTGATCTGGCGCATGGGACCTTGCTGGGATGTCTCTGCACTAGGATGCCCTGTATACCTTTGAGGACTGGTATCATGTGGCAACAGAAAACTGAAAAGCAAGGTGAAAGGATGTTCAAATCTTTGTTCTGAAACTATCTGTTTTACTACTGAACAGTTGATTCTTACCCAGTTCTAAATTGTAGACCTGTTTAAAGCAAAATTTTTCTCATACATGTAATTCAAAATAAAAGATTATCAATTGAATAAAAATAGTCAATAAAAGTAAAATAATGTTTTAGGTACTTTTTATATACCCACATACATTTTTGAGGAAAAAAGCATAAATTAGTTAACTTTTCAATAAAGTAATTGTAAAAGTCTTTACCTGGTAGCTGTAAGATTAATAAGCTAAATCTAAGAAAGAAACTTAAATTACCGTGTGCAATGCAATTTCAGCCTAGCTCTTTACTGTTTGTGTTGCTTTGTTTTAATAAGAAGTAGTTTAAATTATTGACAATGGGCATATATAGGGGGCATGAAAAATATGTGATCAAATAAAATTTGTACATGTGTGTGGTACCGGGGATTAAATCCAGGGGCATTGTATCTCTGAACTATACCCCCAGCCCTATTTTATTTTTTATTTTGAAACATGGTCTCGCTAAGTTGCAGAGGGCCTCGCTAAGTTGCTGAGGCTGGCTACAAACCTGCAATCTTCCTGTCTTAGCCTCCCAAGTACTGGGATTTTAAGTGTGGGCCACCACCCAGCTGTGATCAGATAATTTAGTAAATTTATTTGATATGCAAAAAGCTAAATATTAAAATGCCAATATATCCTTTTTTTTTTGCGGTACCAGGGATTGAACCCAGGGGCGTTCTACCTCCACGCTACACCCCGGGCCCTATTTTTTTTATACTTTATTTTGAAACCGGGTCTCACAAAGTTGCGGAGGGCCTCACTAGGTAGAGAGAGAGAGAGAGACAGAGAGACAGAGAGAGAGACAGAGAGAGAGAGAGCGAGAGAGAGCTGAGGCTAGCCGAGAACCCAGATCCTCCCGTCTCCGCCTCCCAAAGTACTGGGATTACAAGCGTGCACCACCACGCCCGGCTCAGTGATCATTGTTATTTACTTTGGAGGGGCTCTTTTTTTTGGTCAGTGTTTTACTGGCCTGATCTAATATAGTCATGATTCAAAAAGGAAATGTAACTTTTTAATAAAATGTAGCCTTTTATAACATTTTAATTTCAGCTATTATGATTTTGACAAAGTGGCACCAAGATAAAATTGTGTTTCCTCTCTTAAACCCACATGTTCAAATAAATGTCATTAAAACAGCCCAACTACAAAAAAGAGGGGTCAAAATCCACTCAATTTGAAAATAAGAAAAGAATATGAAAAGTTTTGCTGACATAAGCACAGGCTAACGCTGTTACTGCCTAACAATAGTTATTCTGAGCTGTTCTGCTATATTCAGGTGTCAGCATTTCTATTATGGACTTACAGTGTAGTTATAAGAATTTACTGTAATTTTCATCCTAGAATAAAAGCATGCTATTGTTTCTGAACTTCAAATGAGTATATTAATACAATAGGAAGAAAATATAACACAAGTGTTAGGTATCTGGTCACATTATGTAACTGCTTACTAACCTAAAAAAATTACATATAGCTATCTAAAACTTTTGAAAGAAATTTCAGAGCCGGGCATGGTGGTGCATGCTTGTAATCCCAGTACTTGGGAGGCTGAGCAGGAGGATCGTAGGTTCGAGGCCAGTCTCAACAACTTAGGCCCTCCACAACTCACTGAGACCCTGTTTCCAAATAAAAAATAAAATAGGTCTGGAGTGTATCTCAGAGGTAGAATGCCCCTGGGTTCAATCCCTAGTACCACACACACACATACACACACACACACACACACACAAAAAAAAATAGAAATTTCAGCAGCACAGAGTGGAAAATCACAAGTTTGTTAAAGTCATATCCTCACAGCGCTGTTCCTTTGGCACAGCTTCTCAAGCTAAAACTGACTCAGGTTTTGGGTCTTTGAGAAAACAGCGTTGCCTCTTAAAAAAAATAAGAAATAATTTTTGGAAAACTGAGTAATTATTATGTCTTCATAGATCTCATATATATGCATATATATAATATTGCTTTATAGTCAATCATATACTCTATATAATTCTAGCTTAACAAATAAATTTCATAAATCAACAAATAAGATTTTGGTACATAAAATTTACATTATTCGGCTGGGGGTATAGCTCAGTGGTAGGGCATATGATTAGCATGCACAAATCTACAATACCAAAAAATGATTTTTTTTGCATTATCCCTTTCTCCATTTATATATTCATTTCTTTTTCAGACTTTCCCTACTTAACACCATTCATAAAATTAGAAAAGAGCAAGCAGTTAGGCCACAGCTCATATTCAAGAGCTAATTGGATCATATATTTGTTCATAAACATTACTGAGCACCTCAGTATGCCAAGTGTACTGAAATGCATTATCTCATTGCATCATTCTGAGATCCCTTATTAGGTAGGTATGAGATTCTGAGTGTAAGGCTCTCTCTGCCACTCCATACCTGGAGTTAATTTGGGAACACGTATTCCAAGAACTGCCCAAGGAAAAGGTGGCTGTTAACAGGTGCCAACTGTGAGGTAGCAAAAATTTAGCTTCTCTGCCTCATATTTCCTTTTCTCATATTATGCATTCTTTCTGAAAGTATCCATTTGCATTAAGGTATAAATGTCAATGTAGCTTACTGTCTTACTTTTCCCAGAGATATAAGCATTTTAACTTTTTCTGTAGGAAGAGAATTGAGAAGAGAAGCAGAATTTTATGGCTCCAACTGAATAGACCATCACTTATATTTCACCAGAGCTACATTAAATTTGTTAGACCTAGCCAGGCACGGTAATCCAAGCTACTTAGGAGGCTGAGAAAAGAGGTTTGTAATTTCAAGGCCAGCCTACGCATCTTAGGGAGACCCTGTCTCAAAATAGAAAGGACTGGGAGTACTTGGGAGGCTGAGACAGGAGTGTCACAGGTTCGAGGCCAGCCTCAGCCTATTTCAAAATTTAAAAAATTAATAATAATTTTAATTAAAAACTTTTAATTTTGCAAATATTTTTAAAAGCCTGAGGGGGGTCTAGCTCAGAGGTAAAATGCTCCCGAGTTCAATCCCCAGGACTGGGAAAAAATTGTCCATTTCAAATTCTTTCATAATTTTCTGTGATAGTCTCCCCCCTTATAACTACAAAAATCTCAAAGATTATTCTTGACCATTAAAAAGTGCTGGTATTTTTAAAAAAAAGTGCTGGTATGAGCTGGGCATGGTGGTGCCTGCTTGTAATCCCAGTACTTGGGAGGCTGAGACAGGAGGATCACAGGTTCAAGGACACCCTCAGCAAGTAGTGAGACTCATCAACCCAGCGAGACCCTGTTTCAAAATAAAAATAAAATAGGATTGGGACTAGCTCAGAAGTAGAATGCCCCTGGGTTCAATCCCCAATAACACACACACACATACACACACACACACACACACACACACACAACTGTCTAATGATATACATTAATTCAATTTAATGCCAGTCCAAAGTTTTATGTTACACTGCAAATAAGCTATTAGAAAACATAATCATGGCTTGAATGTCAGAATAATGATTTAATTTAGCCAACATAGTTTTATATTTTTCATAATTTTTAACAGTATGTAGAAAATAATATTAGCTTATTTGATCATTCAACCTGTGTAAGTTTAGGAAAAACAGACCCAGGTAAAATAAAATGTATGTCTATATTGTACTTAATATTGATAAATCAGAAAATATATAGCTGTTTTTAGTAAACCAAAATTATTAACTTAGTCTTGTTTACCAAAGACTTACTCTTACTAATATGAACCTGGATTCTCAAAATATTTTTTAATTTTGGTGAGAATTTTACTTAAGTTTAGCACATTTATTTTTATTTTGTGTTTGTGTGTGTGTGGTACTGGAGATTGAACCTAAGGGCATTCTACCTCCAAGCTACACCCCAGCCCTATTTTATTTTTATTTTGAAACAGGGTCTTGCTAGGCTGAGGAGAGTCTTGCTACTTGCTGAGGCTGTCCTCAAACCTGTGATCCTCCTGTCTCAGCCTCCCAAGTACTGGGATTACAAGCATACACCACCATACCCGGCTAAGCTTGGCACATTTAAAGCATTAGAAATTCAAATTCCTAGCCAGGCATGGTGGTGCATACCTCTAACCTCAGTGCTTGGGAGGCTGAGACAGGAGGATCACAGGTTCAAAGCATCTTAGCAAGACTCTGTCTCCAAATAAAATTTAGAAAAGAGAATGCCCCTGGGTTCAATCCCTAGCACCACAAAAAAAAAGGAAAGAAATTAAATTTCCTTATTCTGGGAATTTTAGGAATATTCAGTTTATATAAGAGTTTATCTCTATGTCAATCAGAACAGAACTCCTTTAATTTGAGAGACTTTATACTATAATTTATTGATATCCTCTGTAGATAGATACTTTGTCCTTACAAAATAAGAGGTAAGAGCCTTTCAGAACTTCAGCCAAATAGAGATAAAGAGCTTATAACTTCAGATCTATGAATTTGGCACAAACCAAAAGTAAACACAGAAACACGGAATCTTTATTGGTTCACGTGTCAAAGAGATATTTTCCTTCTCAGTGGGCATAACATTTTTAATCGATTTGAGCTAAAGAAATAGACAAATAGAGAAACAATTCATTTTCAAGTCTAACAAACCATATTGTCTGTCAACTCTTACCCAGAAGAGAATATATCTCTATCTTAATCACCCATCTACTGAAATTTTTGATGGCCAAACTATAAAATCAAAGCCCTTATCATTGCTATTATTAATGAGAAATAATCTATCAGCCATAAGTGAACCAACATAAAATTAGTAGAGAGGAAAACAATCTAGAGAATAGAGAACCAGCAGCTTTTTTTGTGTGTGTGTGTGGTACCGGGGATTGAACCCGGGGCGTTCTACCTCCGTACTACACCCCCGGCCCTATTTTTTTATACTTTATTTTGAAAGTGGGCCTCACGAAGTTGTGGAGGGCCTCACTAGGTAGAGAGAGAGAGAGAGAGCGCCCTGAGGCTGGCCGCGAACGAACCCGGATCCTCCGGTCTCCGCCTCCCAAAGTACTGGGATTACAAGCGTGCGCCACCACGCCCGGCTCCAGCAGATTTTGTTTTTGTTTTTGGTACTTGGGATTGAACCCAAGGGCATTCTAACTCCAAGCTACACCCCCATTCATTTTTATTTTTTATTTTGAAACAGGGTCTTGCTAAATTGCTGAGCCAGGAGGAGATGCCCCTTGAGTATAAGCTGCTCATGAGACAGCCTCTCTGGCAACATTTATCTAGCTCTGCCAGATGAATCCACTGGGCATCTCAATGGATTTAAAACTGTTTTTTAAAAATTTATAAAAGGGAAGCCAGGTGTGGTGGTGCATACCTGTAATCCCAGTACTTGGGAGGCTGAGACAGGAGAATTGCAGATTCAAGGGCAGCCTCAGCAACTTGGAAAGGCACCCAGAAACTTAGTGAGGCCCTGTTTAAAAATAAAAAACAAAGTAGAGCTGGGCATGTGGCTCTGAGGTATAATGCCCCTGGGTGCAATCCTAGTAACACACATAAACACACAAATTTATAAAAGGGAAAATCATGATTTTTCATACAAATATTGTAATGAGCAAAATATGCTATTTAATACACTGACACATTTGTGTCTTTCCGCAATGTTAGAATTTATTGAATATCAATAAATTCACAAGCTATGTCATTTTCATCAGCTTTAATTTACTGAGTACCCCTGTTTTCACTTGGCATTCATGACCATGGCAATTGCCAAGTTCTTTTTTTTTTTTTTTGTGGTACCAGGGATTGAACGCAGGGGCATTCTACCTCCGCGCTACGCCCCCGGCCCTATTTTTTATACTTTATTTTGAGACCGGGTCTCACGAAGTTGCGGAGGGCCTCACTAAGTAGAGAGAGAGAGAGAGACAGGGAGAGAGAAAGAGCGTGCGCGTGCGCGCACATGCATGAGCTGAGGCTGGCGGCGAACCCGGATCCTCAGGTCTCCGCCTCCCAAAGTACTGGGATTACAAGTGTGCGCCACCACGCCCGGCCAATTGCCAAGTTCTTTATTCCATTCCAATCTTTTTTTGGGGATTACTAGGGATTGAACCCAGGGGCATTCTACCTCCACACTACACCCCCAGCCCCTTAAAATTTTTTTTTTTTGTTTTGAAACAGGGTCTTACTAGGTTGCTGAAAGTCTTGCTAACTTGCTGAGGCTATCCTTGAACCTGTGATCCTCCTGTCTCAGCCTCCTAAGAACTGGGATTACAGGTGTGCATTACCATGCCCAGAACCATTCCAGTCTTATCAACTAATATCTATAACACTCAAATCACACTTCAAACAGTGGTATTAGGTTACAGAGAGGCTGAGAATGGGTTAGGTCAGCCACAGAATTTAAAGAGGCAGTACAAAGAGCAAAGGGTTGATACAAATGAGAGCCACTGAAGGTGATCATAAGGGGTCAGTGAGTCCAAGCACAGGGCCGTCAAGCTGAAAGAGCCGGTGGCAGTTGGAAGTAGCAGCAGCAGCAAAGGCCAGGGAGGAATCCTGCTGAGCTGAAGTCTGGGGACAGAGTCAGAAGTGCCTGGCCAGACGAATCCCCTGGGCAGAGGCCTTGATGCATGCACCCGGTGGAGGGTGATGGGTGGGTGTGACCACACCGCAGTCCACGTGTGTCTCCTTTTATGGGTCCTGGATGAAGTGGTTGCATGTCTTTTGGTCTGGTGCTTCTGATAAGTTCCCATGCCTCATTTCTTTGGTATGGTCTTGATAAGTCCATGAGTCTGTGTGCCCCTGATTTAATATGATAAGTTCACAGGTGGTAATTTTTTATTAGCACAAATATGTTGTTTATTATGTGCCTTATGATTGTTCTTTACAGCTGGTGGTGGTTCTTCTTGATAAGTTCTGCATGTTTAACATGTGGTTATCAGCAGTACAGACAAGACACCAAGTCATTCTGCCTTAGCACTTGTACTCAAAATGGAGTAACTCAGGGCAGGGCACAGCCTGTTTTCTACAAATATAAAATTAATATGTGTCAAAGATGTATTTAACTGATTAATGATGAGATTATTTAATGAAGGAACCGATAGATGTCACAACTGACCCAAAGGAGACTTCGCTAACACATACATATACAGGCTAACAAACATACTGAAATGAGTTTACAGATGGATATGAAAGTGATCGATACCCACAGGAAAATCTTTTGTCTTATAAGGAATAAAATTCATTTTCACCAGTATAAAATTTCTACAATTTACTGTGTTGTAAAATAACTAAACGACAATGAAAAGTACAGGCCCCTATAAAATCAGATACCCCAGAAAGGTGCATTACCTTTGAAAGAGTTGCACCCAGAAAGGTACATTACCAAGATTACCTGGTAATCTTCTTTGTTGTCTATTTCAAAGTCCTTCACAACAGAACAATCCAGGCAGGAGCCATTTCAGCCTGAGGTCTCTTAACTAAGTTAGACACAAGTCTGTCAGCCTTCCAACTAGAACTTTTGACCAACCTTCCAACTTCCAATTTTCAGCCTTCCAACTAGAATTTAATAGATTCTTGGAACACAAGTAGGGGAAAGGTTTTTCATCACCTGCACCTATATCACTAGCTGGATGAGGCCTTTACTTGTTGCCTTGCTTTCCTCCATGCATCTTGTAACACATCCTGGGGACCACCCCAGAGCCAAGCATTGCAGTGTGGAGGTGGAACTTGGTGACAGGAGGTCTAACCTGTCAAAGCATTATCTGTGAAAATGGCTACCCAGAGTAACTTAGCTCCAGTATCACCAGGACCCTCCCAAGCAGTACCTATTAACATGGCAAGAAGCTCAGACCAAGGAAGGTCTCTGTTGCTTTGGCTGAGGCCAAGCTCTATCCCCTATCCACAACAATAGCAGTCCCACTGTTGGTTAGGTGGAAATCATCATTTGTCAGGTGATAAAATAAAGACTGAGGTCTGTTTAAGAGATGCAGTTTAGAAGTACAAACGAAATCTATGAAAGGTTAGTCATATAAAGGTGAAATGATTTAGGTTGAGGATCACTTAAAGTCCTTTTTTTGGTGCTGGGAATTGAACAGGGCATTCTACCTCTGGGCTATACCCCCAGCTCTTTTTTTTTTTTTTTTTTTTTTTT
>PVJS01035435.1:0-21008 GCA_004027185.1 Glis glis | reverse complement strand
GCTGAGGCTGGCTGAGAACCCAGATCCTCTGGTCTCTGCCTCCCAAAGTACTGGGATTACAAGCGTGCGCCACCACTCCCGGCCCTTATTCTTTTATTTTTTTTATTTATTTATTTATTTTTGCGGTACTGGGGATTGAACCCAGGGGCATTCTACCTCCGAGCTACACCCCCAGCCCTATTTTTTAGTCTTTATTTGGAAACCAGGTCTCACGAAGTTGCGGAGGGCCTCACTAAGTAGCTGAGGCTGGCCGCGAACCCGGATCATCGGGTCTCAGCCTCCCAAGTACTGGGATTACAAGCGTGCGCCACCACGCCCGGCTTATTCTTTTATTTTTGAAACAGAGTCTCACTAAGTAGCTGAGGCTAACCGCAAACCTGAGATCCTCCCGTCTCAGCCTCCCAAGTACTGGGATTACAAGCGTGCGCCACCACGCCCGGCTTGACACTCAAATCCTGAAGGACACTCACTGGAAGGAAAATCTCATAGCCCTTACCTCTACCATGTTGCTTCTTCCTTCTTCTTTCTTTTTGTTCTTTTGTTTGTTTGTTTGTTTATTCTTATTTCTCAGACAATGGAGAGAAGGGAAGAGAAAAATAAAAAAGGAAAGGGCAGAGGAAGGGGAACAGATCCAAATTAAATTTAAGAACTTTTCTAAGTGGAACTCTTGCCTGGAAGAGTGCTTTCTAGTTTCTAGTATCAGTTCTTTCTCTGTATTTTTTAAATAATATATTTTTTTCAGTACTGGGGATCAAACCCAGGGTCTTGCACATGCTAGGCAAGTGCTCTACCACTACATGAATCCCCAGCCCTTTTTTTATTTTATTCTGAGACGAGGTCTCATTAAGCTGCCCAGGCTGGCCTCGAACTTGGGATCCTCCTGTCTCAGCCTCCTGAGTCCCTGGGATCACAGGCTTGTTTCACTGAGCCTGGCTCAACTGTTCTTTCTCAACTTCAGGTATCGACCTGTATAACAATGCATACTAAGAGCACCCGACGGAGCTGGCCTCTCAGACCAATAAGTAAGACAGAACATTCCATACCTTCCAAGGCCGAGTCTGTTCCTCCCTGAGCGCCAGCCTTGGGTGACAGGTCTGAGCAGAGGCAGTGGGGAAAGCGGCCTCTCAGCAGAGGTGGAAATTGGGCCAATTGGGCCAATTTCTGTGTCCCCTGGACTGACTGCTCCGCCAGCCCAGCCTCTGTCCTTGCGTCTGGCCAGGCTCTACTAGGATGGGATTGGCATTCCTGCCTCAGGTCCTGTCCAAATCCTTCAGCTTTTGAGATAAGCGTGTAAATTCTCTTATTACTCCATCCCGGTATAGATAGCATGTAAGGCTTGTATCTAGGGCTCACAAGCCCCTCCCACCCCCCAGGCCATGTTTCTTAGAGGCTGGGTTGATTCAGGGAACACTTTTGAGCGGACGCTCTTTGGGCTCTTTGGCAGGCACACTGGCCTCCCGGCGGTCTCTTCTTATGTGGCTCCAGCAGTTCTTCACTAGCCTTTTCACCATCAAAAAAAATCCCTGTGCCGGGTATGGTGGTGCACGCTTGTAATCCCAGTACTTGGGAGGCTGACACAGGAGGATCCGGGTTCTCAGCCAGCCTCAGCTACTTAGTGAGGTTCTCCACATCTTAGTGAAACCCTGTTTCAAAATAAAGAATAAAAAAATAGGAGCCGGGCGTGGTGGCGCACGCTTGTAATCCCAGTATTTGGGAGGCGGAGACCGGAGGATCCGGGTTCACGGCCAGCCTCAGCGACTTAATGAGGCCCTCCGCAACTTCGCAAGACCCGGTTTCAAAAGAAAGTATAAAAAATAGGGCCGGGGGTGTAGCTCAGAGGTAGAACACCACCCTGGGTTCAATCCCTGGTACCGCAAAAAAAAAAAAAAAAAAAAAAAAGGGCTGGGGGTGTAGCTTGGAGGTAGAAGCCCTTGAGTTCAATCCCCTAGACCAAAAAAAAAAAAAAAAAATCAAAAATCCCTGTGATAGCTGGGTGTGGGTGGCACACACCTGTAATCCCAGTTGCTCAGGAGGCTCAGACAAGAGGATCACTGGTTCGAGGACAGCCTCAGCAAATAGTGAGACTCTCATCAACCTAGCAAGACTTTGTTTCAAAAATAAAAAATAAAATCAGGAGTCGGGCGTGGTGGCGCACGCTTGTAATCCCAGTACTTTGGGAGGTGGAGACCGGAGGATCCGGGTTCGTGGCCAGCCTCAGCTCTCTCTCTCTCTCTCTCTCTCTCTGTCTCTCTCTCTCTCTCTCTACTTAGTGAGGCCCTCCACAACTTTGTGAGACCCGGTTTCAAAATAAAGTATAAAAAAAAATAGGGCCGGGGGCGTAGCGCGGAGGTAGAATGCCCCTGCGTTCAATCCCTGATACCGCAAAAAAAAAAAAAAGATATGAAGTTCAAGTCTAGCCAAGGAGGAATGCACAGCAACATAATCATGCTCTTGGAATCTTCTAATTGTCATTAATAAACATATATGTTGTTCTTTTTTTTTTTTTGGTCCTGGGGATTGAACACACAGGCATTCTACCTCCGAGCTACACCTCCAGCCCAATTTTATGAACTATATGACATTTCACATAGTAAAAAGCCAAAAAGAAAATTAGTTAAAACAACAGTTTGTAAAAACATTGCCTCAAGTCATCAGGATAGTTACCAACCTAAATAGAATTGAATCACTTGAACTTGCCAGTATCAACCATTTTTTTTTTTTTTTTGGCGGTACTGGGGATTGAACCCAGGGGCATTCTACCTCCGAGCTACACCCCCAGCCCTATTTTTTATTCTTTATTTTGAAACAGGGTCTCACTGAGTTGCGGAGGGCCTCACTAAGTAGCTGAGGCTGGCCTCGAACCTGCAATCCTCCTGTGTCAGCCTCCCAAGTACTGGGATTACAAGCATGCGCCACCACGCCTGGCTATCAACCAATTTTGATCAACAAAAATGACAATGTGATGATACGTTCTGTTCTATGACCCTAAGACCAGCATGCAAGAACATATCTATAAAGGGAATAGAATTTTAGACATTTATTTATTTATTTATTGTTTTCTTTTTGCAGTACTGGGATTGAACCCAGGGGCACTGTACCACTGAGCTATGTCCTTTTAATTTTTTTTATTTTGAGGCAGGGTCTCACTAAGTTGCCCAGGCTTGCCTGGAACTCATGATCCTCCTGCCTCAGCCTCCCAACTAGCTGGGATTACAGGTGTTAGACATCATTTTTAAAGTTGAATATCAAACAATCTGTAGGTGTGCCACAGAAAATTGAAAATCACCTTTACATCCAGTGAACATTTCTTGAGTACCTAAGATGATCAAAGAATACTGGAGAGAGACAGATGCATAAGACAACATGCTATGTAAGATATTTATATAGATTATAAAATACATAGTAATATATTGTTGTGCCAGGCATGGTGGTGCACGCTTGTAATCCCAGTATTTGGGAGGCTGAGACCTGAGGATCCGGGTTCTCGGCCAGCCTCACCTACTTAGCGAGGCCCTCCGCAACTTCGTGAGACCCGGTTTCAAAATAAAGGGAAAAAAATAGGGCTGGGGGTGTAGCTCAGAGGTAGAATGCCCCTGGGTTCAATCCCCGGTACCACAAAAAAAAAGTAATATATTGTTGTTATATTTATAATGCCATAAAAGCCATGAGAAAGGTCCAACCAAAGGTGATAGGGAATTCAAAAATTTAAAAAAACTCATCAAGTAGAGAATTATAAAAGGTCAGGAAGGTTTGAAGGGCTGGGTGGACTTTAGCAGCAGACAGAGGAAGGACAGGGCAAGCCAGAGAAACAGCTTGACCAGAAGCTCAAAGGCAGGAAAGTACGCAGTCTAGTCTGATGGAAATTGGGAGGGCAGCAGCACAGAAAGCAAGGGAGGAATTTCACCATATTACAGAGGGCTGAAGGCCAGGGAGAATTTTGTAGTTAATTTGGAAGCAAATGTAATTAAACATAGTTTTTAAGCAGTAGAGTTTTATGTTTTAGGAAAATTACAATAGAGTTTTTTTAAAAGAATCTAAAATGAACATCCAACACATCTATTGATCATTGACAGTATTCTAAGGGATTTACATAGTAGGCTCGCTTTTTATGTAAGTGAGTTAATTTAAAATCACAACCCAAGCCGGGCGTGGTGGCACACGCTTGTAATCCCAGTACTTGGGAGGCTGAGACCGGAGGATCCAGGTTCGTGGCCAGCCTCAGTTCTCTCTCTCTCTCTCTCCCCCGTCTCTCTCTCTCTCTCTCTCTCTCTCTCCTTAGTGAGGCCCTCCGCAACTTCGTGAGACCCGGTTTCAAAATAAAGTATAAAAAATAGGGCCGGGGGCGTAGCACGGAGGTAGAACGCCCCTGCGTTCAATCCCTGGTACCGGAAAAAAAAAAAAAAAACAGGATTTTAACCTGAGGGTATCTGCTTACAAAGCCTTTGTTCTTAACCACAAAATAACAAAAGCCAGGGCTAAACCGGGAGTGGTGGTGAGCACCTGTAATCCTAGTACTTAGGAGGCTAGGAGGATCACAGGTTCGAAGCCAGCCTCAGCAACTTAATGGGACCCTATTTCCAAATTAAAAAAAGAATAGGGCTAGGGGTGTAGTTCAGAGGCAGAATGCTCCTGGGTTCAAGCCTCAGTACCAGGGGGGTAAAAAATATTATATATATTTTTGTATTGCTGAAACACAGGGTCATTTACATAGCTATCGTTGGAGGATGCTTAAAACCCCTCGAAGTGGAGTTGGTCACCTTTTTTTCCAAGTTACTTGATTGTGATCTCATCAGGGTGGTCACCTTCCAGTAACAAAGGAGATGCCTTTACCTCAGAACTATGATAAATGTGCATATTTATCCTTTTTTTTTTTTTTTTGCAGTACTGGGAATTGAACCTAGGGGCATTCTACCTCTGAGCTACACCCCGGCCCTATTTTTTATTCTTTATTTTGAAACGGGGTCTCACTAATTTGCAGAGGGCCTCACTAAGTAGCTGAGGCTGGCTGCGAACCTGGATCCTCCTGTCTCAGCCTCCCAAGTACTGGGATTACAAGCGTGCGCCACCACGCCCGGCTTATTTTTTATTTTTAAACAGGGTCTTACTAGATTGCTGAGGGTGGCCTTGAACCTGCGATCCACCTGTCCCAGCCTCCCAAGTACTGGGATTACAGGCGTGCGCCACCTTGCCCAGCCATCTCAGCTGTTTTGTTTATGTGTGGTGGGTTTTGTTTGTTTCTGTTTTTACTCAGTGCATTTTAAAAAAAAAGACCTGGTACCTGGGATGATAAAGCTGTTGTCGCTCCGTTGGACTCCTGCGCTGTTGGCCTCTAACTTTGTTCAGAGACAAATCCAAGTGGGGAAAGGTATCACGCCTTCCCCCAGGTGAGGGAGATACTTGTCGGGTCAGCTAGGATTTCTCTGCTAGGCTTTGGGAAATCATAAGCATCTTCTTCACATTCCCTGGAGGTGGCTGGCCTGAAATGTCTGTTTCCATCTCGGCTTCCCTGGCAGAGCAAGGCCCTCCTCTCGCCTGTCCTCACTCTGAGTTATGGACTGGCCTGCCTGGAGTGTGGCTGCCCACCCTGGGTGTCCCCCACCTCTCCTGCCTGCTCCTCTCTATCCCATTCAATGGGTCTCTGCATTGTCTGTTAGGGCTGATGTCACCCTAGATAGAACCAGGACTTCTTTACGTTTTCCCTAATCCATCTTTTGCAGGGCCCCATTGATGGGTTAGGAAGTGAATTTAAAATATTAAGGAAAAATATCAGAGTCCATCATAATCATAGTAGGTATTATTTCATGATTTTTTTTCTTCAAATTTCACATGTGCGAACTAAATGGGTACTGTTTAAAAACTTTGAAGGCCAAGGCTGTGCATTTCAAACTCATGTCAGGATTTCCATGGAGATATGAGGCAGATTTAGGTGAAGAAATGGGATACGTTTCTTATTTTATTAGCTAAGCTAATAATTGTTAGGTCATGAGACAGTGGAGAAAATGTTATCTTTAGAGTCAGAACTGGGTCAATATTTTCACTCTTCTCACTAGCTGTGTGATCTTAGACAAGTTAACACGTCTCTCTGAGCCTCCTTAGCATTATCTATAAAAGAAAGATAAACAGCCAGGCATGGTGGCACATGCTTATAATCCCAGTAGTTGTGAGGCTGAGACAGGAGGATCTCAGGTTCGAAGCCAGCCTCAGCATTTTAGTGAGGCCCTCAGCAACTTAGTGAGACCCTGTCTCCAAATAGAAAATAAAATAGGTCTGGTGGTGTAGCTCGGAGGTAGATGGCTCCTGGGTTCCATCTCTAGTACCACACACACACACACACAAAAAAGGTAAACATCCTGGCCTTATAGGATTGCTGTGAGGATTAAATGAAATAATCTATGTACGGTGCTTAGCACATGGGAGACGCGTGATGCATCAAGCGTATGCTCTCATCTTGTGTGCAGAACAAGCGGACTTTCTATTCCTCATCTCACGCGTGAGATCACCACGCATGCTTTTGCTCCTCCCCCGAGGACCCTTCTAGTTTAGTTTCCCACTCTACCTTCTGTGGGACGACAATAGGCGACTCCTACAAAAGGATTCTCTGATCAAGAAAATTTCAGAATCGCAGTTCATAGTCATCTGAAAAACTAAGGACCCAAGTCTGGAGCTGCAACGTCAGATGTCTGTAGGGGCCAGGCAGGTGACAGGGCTGGGCAGGGATTCCGGTGGAGTGCACAGGGAATGGGGGGACTGTGGTACAGCAGGGAACACACGCCCCTTGGGGGAGCAGCCACGCTACACTCTGCAAGATCCTTGCCCTGCCAAAAGATAGACCAGGCTTGTCAGATCTCTGATTTTTGAAAGAAGCCAAATATCTGTATTTAAAATTTTTATTTTTTGAATTTGGGGGACAAGACACTGGGGATTGAATCCAGAGGCATTCTACCTCTGAGTTACATACCTAGCCCTTTTATTTATTTAGTTAGTTTATTTTGAAACAGGATCTCGCTAAGTTGCTGAGGTTGGCCTTGAACCTGCAATCCTCCTGTCTCAGTCTCCCAAGTACTAAGATTACAGGCCTGTGCCACCATGCCAGGCCTGACTGGACGTGTGTGTGTGTGTGTGTGTGTGTGTGTGTGTGTGTGTGTTACTGGGGTTTGAACCCAGAGGCATTCTACCTCCAATCTATACTCCCAGCCCTTTTTATTTTTTATTTTGGTTTTGTTTTGTGGTACTGGGGGTGGAACCCAGGGGCCTTCTACCTCCGGGCTATAACCCCAGCCCTATTTTATTTTTTATTTGGAAACAAGGTCTCACTAAGTTGCTGAGAGCCTCACTAAGATGCTGAGGCTGACTTCGAACCTGCGATCCTCCTGTCTCAGCCTCCCAAGTACTGGGATTACAGGCATGTGCCACCACACCTGACTTATTTTTTATTTTGAAATAGAGTCTCACTAGGTTGCTGAGGCTAGTCTCTAACCTGCAATCCTCCTGTCTCAGCCTCCAAGTACTGGGATTACAGGTGTACACAACCACTCCTGGCCTGGCTGGATTTCTCTTTCTTTCTTTCTTTTTCTTTTTCTTTCTTCCTTCCTTCCTTCCTTCCTTCCTTCCTTCCTTCCTTCCATTCATTCATTTATTTTGCGGTACCAGAGATTGAATCCAAGCATTCTGCCTTCGAGCTACACCCCCAGCCCTATTTTTTATTTTTTATTTTGAAAAAGGGTGTCACGAAGTTGCCGAGGGCTTCACTAAGTAGCTGAGGCCAGCTGCGAACCTGCGATCCTCCTGTCTCAGCCTCCCAAGTACTGGGACTACAAGCATGTGCCACCATGCTGGGCTGGCTGGATTTTTTTAATGTGAAAAATTCCAGCTTTTAAAAACACCATGTTAAACAAATGAAGCACGTGTGGGTCAGGTCAGGACAGAGGGCTGCTATTTTGCACTCTGACCTGACCTTTCATGGCTCAGATTTCTTCTTACTTCATCCCAGGTTGTTATGAAAAACCTCCCAAAGTATTCCTAGAAAGTGCTCTGTTGGCCCAGTGGGGGTGCACACCTAGAATTCCAGCTACTCCAGAGGCTGAGGCAGGAGGATCGCAAGTTAGAAGCCAGCTTGGGCAACTTAGTGAACCCTCTTTTAAAATAAAAATGAAAAGGGCTGGAGATGTAGTTCAGTGGTAAAGCACCACTGTATTCAATCCCCCATACCACACACACACACACACACACACACACACACACACACGCACAAGCGCTCTTTTAAAATTACTATTTTGGAGCCAGGCGTAGTGGCACACACTTGTAATCCCAGTACTTGAGAGGCAGAGACCGGGGGATCCGGGTTCGCGGTCAGCCTCAGCTACTTAGTGAGGCCCTCTGCTACTTCGTGAGACCCGGTTTCAAAATAAAGTATAAAAAATAGGGCTGGGGGTGTAGCTCGGAGGTAAAACGCCCCTGGGTTCAATCCCTGGTACCTCAAAAGAAAAATAAATAAATAAAATAAAATTAGTATTTTGTAGGAAATATATACTTTAAGCATAGGATGTATAACTTTAATAATAGGCAATATTTCTACCTAATTAAGAGGAGGACCATTGTTTTCCAACAGTGTTAAACACCATGACAGCAGGAAGGAATTGGGCAAAACTGGCAGGTAGGGAGTGTCCCCTCGTCCCTTGCTTTGTCTGTTCGGTTAACCCAAACCACTCATAAAACATTTATTACTTCTTTAAATCAGCTTCATCGAGATATAATTCACACGCCATACAATTTACCCACTTAAACTATACAATTCAATCGTTTTGGGCATATTAACAGGGTTGTGCAGCCACTATTACAATCTAATGTTAGAACATTTTCATCCCCCTGTAAGAAACCCCATACACATTAGTAGGCACCTCCTTTCCCCAAACCCTGGCCACCACTAATGCACTTTCTGTCTTTAGAAAATTTCCTAATGTGGACATTTCATATAAATAGACTCATGCAATATGTGGCCTTTTTGTGTCTGGCCTTTCTCACTTAGCATAATATTTCATTCAGGAGTAGGGTACATCGGTATTTCATTTCTCTTCATTGTCAAATAATATTTAATTGTATGGTTATACACCACATTTCCTTTATCCACTCATCGGTTGATGGACAAGTGGATTGTTTCCACTTTTTGGCTTTTACCAATAATGCTGCTAACGACAGCCACGTGCAAGTTTTTTTGTGTGTGTGGACATGTTTCTGTTTCTCTTGGGTCTGTGCCTAGGAGAATTGCTGGGTCATATGGTAACTCTCTATGTTTAACCTTTTGAGGAGCTGCCAGACTGTTTTCCGAAGCGCCCGTACCATTTTACATTCCCACCTGCGACACATAAGGATTCCAATTTCTTTCTCTCCTCGCTCACCCACACGTACTATTCTGTCTTTTTTATTATAGCCATCTTCATGGGTATGCAAGAAGGCATTTGTTCTTCAAGTGTAAGGCAGTTTTCTTTCTTGCTTTTTTTATTTGGAAATAAGTGTTTCCTCAAAGCATAAATCATTTTATGTTTGTTAACAGACCCAAATATATATATTTAGGTCCTTTGTTTTTCTTTTTTGTTTTTTTGTGGCACTAGGGATTGAACCCAAAGGCATTCTACCTCTAAGTTACACCCCCAGCCCTATTTTATTTATTTATTTATTTATTTTCACTAAGTTGCTGAGAGTCTCAACGAAGCTGGCCTCGATCCTCCTGTCTCAGCCTCCCAAGCGCTGGGATTACAGGCATGCGCCACCACGCCGAGCCCCTATTTTATTTTATTTTGAAATTGGGTCTCACTAAGTTGCAGAGGACCTCACTAAATTGCTGAGGCTGGCCACGAACCTATAATCCTCCTATCTCAGCCTCCCAAGTACTGGGATTACAAGTGTGTACCACCACGCCCGGCTTTAGGTCCTTTGTAATAAGAAGCTGTAACAGGCTGGGTGTGGTGGTTCATACCTGTAATCCTAGTACTTGGGAGGCCAGACAGGAGGATCACAGGTTCAATGTCAGCCTCAGCATCTTAGTGAGACTCACAGGAACTTAGCAAGTCCCTGTTTCCAAATAAAAAATAAAGTAGGGCTAGGGGTATAGCCCAGAGGTAGAAGGCTCCTGAGTTCCACTCCCAGTACTCCCCCCCCAAAAAAAGGAAAAAAGAAGCTGTAACAGGGAGTTAGACTGTCTATGCTAAAAGCAGTGACTCCCCCTCCTTCAGCACTGCTGGGGATTGAACCAGGGGTGCTCTACCACCAAGCTACAGCCCTTTTTACTTTTTATTTTGAGACAGGATTTCACTTCAGATGCTCAGGCTGGCCTTGAACTCGCAATCATCCTGCCTCAGCCTCCCAAGGAGCTGGGATTACAGGTGTGTGCCACCACGCCCAGCAAAGCAGTGACATTTTACCTAGACCTTCAGATGCCCTATGTGAGGTACTTTTAACAGAGAAGTTGAATTTCATCTATTGATGTGGTTCTTGAATTTGGATCACCATTTTGTGAGAACCTTTTTTTTTGGTACTGAGTATTGAACATTCTACCTCCAAGCTACACCCCTAGCCCTTTTTATTATTTATTTTGAAACAGGGTCTCGCAAAGTTGCTGAGGCTGACCTCAAACCTGCGATCCAGAAGGAAAGAAAATATTAAAATAAAACCTACACCCTCCAGCCCTAATCTCTAGTGCACTATCTTCTTTTCCTGCTTTCTTCTCTCCTTTATTTTCACCACCCTAAAAAGAAATCAGTATGTGTGATCTTTAGTATGGTTGACCTCATCAGACATTCTGATTTGATGTTTATATTCCTTTTCGGAAACTGGCCCTTTTTGCAAAAAAAAAAAAAAAAAAAAAAGAGGAGAGAGAGAGAGAGACAAGAGAATACTTATAGCCCTGTGTCTTCATTTTGGTTTTTGGTTTTTGTTTTGTTTTGTTTTATTTGTGGAACCCAGGGGCCTTCTACCTTCGGGCTACAACCCCAGATCTATTTTATTTTTCTTTTTATTTGGAATCAGGGTCTAAGTTGCTGAGAGCCTCACTAAATTGCTGAGGCTGGCTTCAAATCTGCAATTCTCCTGTCTCAGCCTCCCAAGTACTGGGATTACAAGCGTGCGCCACCATGCCCTGCTTTTCTTTTCTTTTGTAGTGGGGAATTGAACCCAGAGATGCTCTACCTCTGGGCTACACCCCAGCCCTATTTTTATTTTGAAACAGGGTTTCCCTAAAGTTACCAAATGCCAGCTTCGAACCTGTGGTCCTCCTGTCTCAGCCTCCCAAGCACTGGGATTACAGGTGTGTATCACCACGCCTGGCTTGTTCAAGACTTTTAAAATTAGATAACTTCAGCCGGGTGTGGTGGCACACACTTGTAATTCCAATATTTGGGAGGCTGAAACAGGAGGATCACAGGTTCAAGACGTCTCATGAGAGGCTCTCATCAACCTAGCAAGACCCTGTTTCAAAATAAAAATAAGCCGGGAGTGGTGGCGCACGCTTGTAATCCCAGTATTTGGGAGGCTAAGACAGGAGGATCCGGGTTCATGACCAGCCTCAGCTACTTAGTGAGGCCTCTGCAACTTAGTGAGACCCTGTTTCAAAATAAAGAATAAAAAATAGGGCTGGGAGTGTAGCTCAGAGGTAGAATGCCCCTGGGTTCAATCCCTGGTACCGCCAAAATAAATAAATAAATAAATAAATAAATAAAAATAAAAAATAAAATAGGACCAGGGGTGTAGCTCAGAGGTAGAATGCCCATGGGTTCAATCCCCAGCACCACACACACACACACACACACACACACACACACACACACACACTAGATAACTTTATAATTTGGGGTAAAACACCCAATAATTCTAAAGTAATATATATATAATGTATATATAATATGTATATCAATTTGTGGCTAGTGATTCATGTGGAAGAAGGAAAGGGGCTAACATCATGAATAAGTGAACATCAATATTCCAAGATTAGGATTAGGGCTCTCTCCCTCTTGAGATAGCCCACCGTCTCCCTTGAACCTGTATCCCCCACTTTCCTAAATAAACTCTGTCTTTGTGGGAAAAAAAAAAGAGAGGCCGGGCATGGTGGCGCACGCTTGTAATCACAGTACTTGGGAGGCGGAGACCGGAGGATCTGGGTTCGCAGCCAACCTCAGCTACTTAGTGAGGCCCTCTGCAACTTAATGAGACCCGGTTTCAAAATAAAGTATAAAAAATAGGGCTGGGGGTGTAGCTTGGAGGTAGAACGCCCCTGGGTTCAGTCCCCGGTACCGCAAAAAATAAAAGAGAGAGAGATTAGGGTTAGAAGTTGTAGGGTTTATTTATTTATTTAATTATTTTGTGGTACTGGGGATTGAACCCAGGAGTATTATGCCTCTGAGCTACACCCCAGCCCTTTTCATTTTTTTGTTTTGAAACAGGGTCTTGCTAGGTTGCTGAAAGTCTCACTTAGTTACTGAGGCTTGTCTTGAACCTGCGATCCTCCTGTCTCACCGTCCCAAGCACTGGAATTACAGGCATGTACCACAGATCTCAGCTTGCAGGGTCTATTTTAAAATACTTTCCTTTTTATGACCTTCCCCACCTGTATCATAGAAAAGCAAATGGAAGAATTGAAATGCCTATAAGTGGAGGGTTTTTTTTTTTTTCAGTACTGAGGACTGAACCCAGGGGCATTCTACCTCCGGGCTACACCCCCAGCCCTATTTTTTATTCTTTCTTTTGAAACAGGGTCTCACTAAGTTGCGGAGGGCCTCACTAAGTAGCTGAGGCTGGCTGCAAACCCGGATCCTCAGGTCTCAGCCTCCCAAATACTGGGATTACAAGCGTGCGCCACCACACCCAGCTAAGTGGAGGTTTTTAAACTCTTCTCTCTGACAGGACCTCTTGGGAACAAATAAAGGTACAGATTACTTCTCAGCCTTCTGGCTAAAATCAAGTGTAGTATCTGTTCTTTTCAGCTTAAAGATACTATTACCAAACTAGAGGAAAATTAGTACTGTTTGAGGTGAGGATAAGAACCAAAACACAAAACAGAAAAACCTTACTATACTTGCAATCACTTGTCCTCATATAAAACGAAAATATGAAATAAAACTGAAGGTTAACAGCACTTGAGGTTTTCTAAATTATGGGATCAAAGGGATCTGAATACTAATTTTAAACTTATTTATTTATTGTGGTACTGGGGATTGATCCCAGGGGCATTCTACCTCTGAGCAATACCCCCAGCCTTTTTATATTTTTGTTTTGAAACAGGGTCTCACTAGGTTGCTGAGAGTCACATAGGGCCGCTGAGACTTATCTTGAACCTGTGATCTTTCTGTCTTGGTTTCCCAAGTACTGGGATTATAGGTGTGTGCCACCACACCCAGCGATTTTAAACCTTTTTTTTTTTTTTTTTTTTTGCGGTACTGGAGATTGAACCCAGAGGCATTCTACCTCCGAGCTACACCCCCAGCCCTATTTTTTTATTCTTTATTTTGAAACGGGGTCTCACTAATTTGCAGGGCCTCACTAAGTAGTCGAGGCTGGCTGTGAACCTGTGATCCTCCTGTCTCAGCCTCCCAAGTACTAGGATTACAAGCATGCGCCACCACGCCTGGCTCTTAAACCTTTTTTTTAAAAGTTCAGAGCTAGGTATGTAGCTCAGTGGTAGAGCATGCACTTGGCATGTGGAAGGCCCTGGGTTCAATCCCCCCACACCAAAAAAATTACACAAATAAAATTAAAATTTTAAAAAATTCATTATTGGCCGGGCATGGTGGCACATGCCTATAATCCCTGCTACTCGGGCAAGAGGATCACAAGTTTGAGGCCAGTCTAAGCAACTTCACAAGATCCTGTTTCAAAACAAAACAAAAAAAATGTCCTAAAAGGTCTCGGGATGCCAGGCATGGTGGCACACACTTGTAATCCCAGTACTTGGGAGGCTGAGACAGGAGGATCGCAGGCTCATGGCTAGCCTCAGCTACTTAGTGAGGCCCTCTGCAACTTAAGAGAGACCCTGTTTCAAAATAAAGAATAAAAAAATAGGGTTGGGGGTGTAGCTCAGAGGTAGAATGCCCCTAGGTTCAATCCCCAGTACCACCAAAACAAAAAACAAACAAAAAAACCAAAAAAAGAAACCAAAAACAACAAAGGCCTAGGGATGTAGCTCAGTAGAGCACTTGCCAACCATGCGTGAGGCCGTGGGTTCAATCTCCAGGATCACAAAATTCAATGTTTACAACAATTCTGTGGTCACCTCCATTTTATTTTTTATTTTTATTTATTTATTTTTTTTTGTGGTGCACACTTGTAATCCCAGTACATGGGAGGCAGAGACCAGAGGATCCGGGCTCCGGCCAGCCTCTTAGTGAGGCCCTCCACAACTTCGTGAGACCCGGTTTCAAAATAAAGGATAAAAAATAGGGCCGGGGGTGTAGATCAGAGGTAGAATGTCCCTGGGTTCAATCCCCGGTACTGCAAAAAAAAAAAAAAAAAAAGAAAATACCAGCTTTTCAATATTGGAAAATATTGACAGTGCCATGTTCAAATGAAAGCCACATTTTAATATCATGGATTCCATTGAAAGTATCTTAATCATGCTTGAATATTTATAATATAAGAGATTAAGAAAATAAAATGGGATTGAAATAAATATCTAAAGTATAGAACTTGATTGATTCGTAGAGGGAAGTAGAAGAGTAATGCATGTGAAAAAATATAATTTTACTTTTTAAAATGCCAGTTTAAGCCGGGCATGGTGGCCCACGCTTGTAATCCCAGTATTTGGGTGGCTGAGACAGGAGGATCACAGGTTTGAGGACAGCCTCAGCAACCTAGCGAGACTCTCAGCAACCTAGTGAGACCCTGTTACAAAACAAAAAATAAAAAAAGGGCTGGGACCTGGAGGTAGAATGCCCCTAGGTTCAATCTCTAGTAACACACACGCGCGCGTGCACACACTCACACACACACCAATTTTTTAAAAAGGAGAGTAAACATTAAAATTATTGATCAGGAAAGGTTATCTAATCCTATTCTCAAATAACATACATTTGAGTAAATAAATACATTAGGTTATGGATACTTTGAGATGATATAAAAATCAAATTAACACAATTTATTAATTTTAACTTTGACCTATTACATCTGGAGGAATTGGCTGTTGAATTTAGATGTGCATAAAATGCCATTTGTGAGTGAAAAAAGGGAAGTCTGTTATAACTGAATAGGGGTGTGGTCTTCTCAGGCTAAAAGGAATAGATAATAGTTTCCATAAGGGACTGATATAACTATATGGTTTTCAGAACCGGCCCTCACATTCTCTCTACAGACGGGTGTCTATGAATACCAGCCAACTTGGTGAGTTAGAGAAACCACAGTGTGTGGATTTGGGCATATACACTCTCTGCCTGCATCTAATCCCTCGGGTAACCATATACCTCCACCTCCTGTAATCCTAGAGCAGTTACATGGATGCACTAAGTGGTGTGATCGGAGGCGAAGATAGCACCACAAGGATTCGTTTGATTATAACAGTAATCCACACCAAGTCAAATAAAATAGCCAAACAGTTAAAAAGGGGGTCTCTAATGAATTTGCTAATTCTAGCAGGCCCTCGAAAACATTTCCTGATAGAGTACCCCATATCAAAACCAAGTGGCTGTGCTTTAATTACATGGAATAATTGATTTGATTTCCAGGAAGTTAGAAAAGTGCTTTGTATTTAAATAAAAAGTTCTAGACACGCCGTGAAACTCGATCAAACTCAGAAAAAGGGTGAAACCGAATGCCTGCTCAGTGACTCAGGATTTCGGCCGCCCGGCAAGCCTGAAGCGATGGCTTAGGAGCCCAGAAAGGGGGTCTTTGAACGCCGGCCGGCGGCGTCGGGTCGCTTTGGCAGGGCCACCCTCGCCTTTCCAGAGACCTAAAGTGGTGTGCACCCTCGGGCTGCCGAGGGGCTCGGGACTCCGCCGCCTTCGCCCCTCTGCAGCGGCAGAGACCCCGGGTTTCGGGGGACAGGGTCTCGAAGCGTCGCCCTCCCCTGGAAGGTCTGCTGGAAGCCCGGGGCCTCCCATCTGCACCGCTTTGGGCGTGAGTGCGGGGTACGAAGGGGGGGGAGGCCTGTGGGTGTCTCTTTTGCCTGAGGAGTTGGAGACACTTGTGGAAAAGCCAGGCTCTTTTCGCTCCGGCGGCCGCTCCGGTGTGGGGCTGGCTTGGGTTAGACACATGCACACATACACCATAGAGCTCTGCTTTCCCGTAGCAGCTGCTGCCTCTGCCTCTGCCTCTCCCGCCTCAGCCTCTTTGCCCGGCATACACACACATTCAGATTTGCGCGCTGTTTCAATCCTTGATGACGTGTCCCCGGAGACAGCCAATGGCGAGCGGGCTCTGGTCAGGACAATGGGAGGTATCGGGCCAATGAGCGAGCCCCGTGAGTTGGCGGTAGCCAATAGGAGCCGCGCTGGCTGGAGAGTAATGTTACAGAGCGGAGAGAGTGAGGAGGCTGCGTCTGGCTCCCGCTCTCACAGCCATTGCAGTACATTGAGCTCCATAGAGACAGCGCCGGGGCAAGTGAGAGCCGGACGGGCACTGGGCGACTCTGTGCCTCGCGGAGGGTGAGTCTGGGGCGGCGCGGCGGCGGGGAGAGCGCCTCCGGCAGCTCCCCAGCCCGCGCGGCGGCCGGATCCCCGCGGCCGGGAGCCGGCGGGTCAGGCTCCACACAAAGGCAAATGAGGGGGGACCGCGGGGGGAACTGCGCACGGAGCGAGCGGAGCCGGCGCCGGGGACGCTGCCCCGCCGAGCCCGCCCGCCGCCGCGCCGCGCCGCCGGAGCCCCGCGCCCGCGAGTTGCCACCCCCGGCGGCGGCCGCGCTGACTGGCGCAAAAAAAATTTTTTTTAATTAAAAATTTTTGAACGTGTTTGGGGGCCGCGGGCGGGCGGGCGCGGGCGGGCGGCGTGCGCGGGCCGGCGGCGGCGCTTCCTTCCCGGCTGCACGGGCCGCCGCAGCGAGCCGGCGGCGTTGGGAGCGCGGCGGGCCGGGCCGGGCCGGGCCGGGCTCGCTCGCTCTCTGGCTCCCGCTCGCTCGTGCGGGCGGCGGGCGGCGGGCGGCGGGCGGGGCGCGCTGCGGGGAGGGCGCGGGCTGGGCCGGGGGCGGCGGGCCTCGGGCCGGGCGCGGCGGGCGGGCGGCGGGCGGCGGGGGGAGCGGCGCCGCTGCGCTCGCTGGAACATGGCTGACTCGGGCCCGGCGCTGCTGGCTGGAGAGAAAACAAGGCGGCGGGCGGGCGGGGGAGCTGGGCGCAGCAGTTCCGAGGCAACTTTTTTTTCTCGCCGCCGCGTCCTCGTGCGGGGGCGGCGGGCGGGCGGCGGGCGGAGGGCGACGCGGCGGCGGGGGAGGGGAGGAGGGAGGGAGGCCGCGCGCCCCTCCCCCCGGCTGCAATGGCCGAGTGTGCGCGCGCGCGTGTGCGTGCGTGTGAGTGTGCGCCCCGCCCGCCCCGCGCACACACACTCACACACACACGCGCACACAAAGGGAAGGAGCCATGTTCGCGCTCGCGCTCGCCCTCGCGGCGGCGGCGGCGGCGGCGGCGGCGCAGGCGGGGAAGACGCGCAGCGGCCATTCCGTGCGCCGGCCCCGGCGGCCGCGGGCGGAGCCAGCCCCCATTTCGAGCGGGGCTTCTCCCTGCGCCGCGCCTGACAAAATGGGGGCGGCGGCGCGGGCCTGCGGCCTTCCGGGCGCACGTGGCGGCCTGGCCTGCCCGCCCGCCGAGCCCCGGCCCCGCGCCGCGCCAAGTTGCGGGGTCCCGGAGCCCGGCCCGCGCGGGAGGCGCCCCAAGTTCCGCGGGTCCCACACCCCGTCTCCCCCGGGCGGGGGGAGGGGGCGCCGCGCCGCGAGCAGGAGTGGCTTTTGTCCCTCATCCTTGTTTACTCGGAGAAACTTCAGACCGGACGTGTGTAGTCAGAACAGAAATACATCTCAGGGCCAGAGCGATAGGAAAGCAGGCTGCCGCGCCGCCGCCTCCCGGCCTCCTGCGAGCTCCCGAGCCCGCCGCGCCGCCCGCCTCCGAGCAAAGTTTTATGCAAAGAGGGTGGTTTGTTTGTTTTTTTTTTAAGTAATTGGGAAAACTTTGGATGCACGGTGATTTTTCTTTTTCTCTTTTTTAAGGCCTATAATTTGGAAGGGTCTACTGACTTAGGCTCTTTATTTATTCCGGACCTAGTGCAAATGCACAAATTGGCAGCGTGAGTTTTTTGACCTTTGGTTTCCTTAGTTAAAAATGGTTTTGTAGACTTAAAATGGTTTAAATGACCGGTTAGGCATTCATTCTGAACAGGCACAAGACAGATATATAGCGTCTAGACTTTCTCAGATCACGCTCAGGGACCGTTTTTTGCTTTTGTTTATTTTTATTGTTTTGTTTGTTTTTTGTTGCTTTGGCATAGCCACTTATAGGAATTGGCTATCATTGCTATGGTTTTATAGGAAGCTAATGTCACTACTGTTAAATAATGACTACCTTGGTTTTCATTCACTCCCTAAGCACTTTAAGCCCTTTAAATGGCCTAATTTCATTGCTAACATCAAACATTTTATTTTAATTCTAGAAAAGCAACTAAACATGGGCAAAGGAGATCCTAAGAAGCCGAGAGGCAAAATGTCATCATATGCATTCTTTGTGCAAACTTGCCGGGAGGAGCACAAGAAGAAGCACCCAGATGCTTCCGTCAACTTCTCAGAGTTTTCTAAGAAGTGCTCAGAGAGGTGGAAGGTAAGAGGGCTTAAACATACTAACAAGGTAATAACCGGTTACTAATTTCCAAATTAAGATGAAAGAAATGCCTAGCTGGCTGTTTTCATAGTGTGAGGCTTTTAAATGGCAAAGGACACTCTACATTCATTTTAATGATTTGGGGCACTTTATTAAAATTTCTGTATCAACTTAACTTTACAAATCTTTCCAGACCATGTCTGCTAAAGAGAAAGGAAAATTTGAAGACATGGCAAAGGCGGACAAGGCCCGTTATGAAAGAGAAATGAAAACCTATATCCCTCCTAAAGGGGAGACAAAAAAGAAGTTCAAGGATCCCAATGCACCCAAGAGGCCTCCGTAAGTATCTTACTTCATTTTCAGGACACGTTTCATAGAATTGGGTAGAAATTTTGCAAGCTGCTTAGAATGTAGTTTCTTAGCTAGTAGTGGTTCACATCGGTATATTTAAATACTGTTTTAGGAATTCTTCTTGGATATGGGGGTGTTAGCCAGAGTGTCTGAATTCGATACTTGCTTCCTTTGCCATACATATATAATTTATATATATTTATATTTATATATATATGCTATATATCATATATCTCCTAATATGATTCTGACCCTTTTATTTCTATAGAACTATTATCTCTAAAACAGTTTGCATAATATTCTTCTGGAGTTGTAACTATTATAAATTAAATACTTATAAATTAACCTTTAGTTAAGTATTTGTGCCTTGTCCAAAATACATGGTAGAAATTAACAGGCAGCTTTTACATAGTAATAGAATGCATATTTGATAGTGCATGTTTTTGTGATCTGTTAACAATTCCAAAATGAAATTTCTCATTTTAGGTCGGCCTTCTTCTTGTTCTGTTCTGAGTATCGCCCAAAAATCAAAGGAGAACATCCTGGCCTATCCATTGGTGATGTTGCAAAGAAACTGGGAGAGATGTGGAATAACACTGCTGCCGATGACAAGCAGCCTTATGAGAAGAAAGCTGCTAAACTGAAGGAAAAGTACGAAAAGGTAAGAAGTAGGTGGGTTTGCTTGGTAGAGTGATGAAAGAGTATGCCAGATGTTGGATGATTATACTTGATGCCTCATCTTAATTTCCTGTTTTCTTACAGCTTTCTAATATTTGAGGTCTTTTTTTTTTAGTGTAACAACTACATTGACTTAAATCCTTTTTCATCTTTCAAAGAACGTGGGAGACCAAATTATTGTTTTTTGACTTAATATACTTATGTTTGGGCCACAGCTATATATTTAATTAAAGCTGGCTTAGTCCCCCCAGTATCTCCAAATTTGTGAAAACTTTGGTAGTTACTCGAGTCATTGATTTTACTTTAATAAAATGGTCAAACATACAGTATAAAAATAGACTGGACCAAGTAGTACAGGTTACGTTTTTCATAAACATTCCTTGAAACATTTACATTCCTTTCACTTAGATACCATAAAAAAAAGCCCTAGCATCACTAAGTGAAATTTCAAGTCTGCCAAAACTGGACAGTAAATTTATAGGATAAGGAAGGCTATAAGTCTTATACTTTAAATACCAAATACTTAAGTTTTAGCTTCAGGCATCTATTTTGAGAAATAGCTGTTCCTAAATGTTTCTTAACCTAATTGCATGTTCTCTGGCAAATTAAGATACTGTTCTATGTATTAGTGTGTTGACTATCTAAACCTGTAGAATGCTTTTTCCTATTCAGAAGGTGGCAGTGTCTACCCTTTAATGAGTCTCTCCATTCTAGATTTAATAAACTTGAGTTAAGATGTGGTATGTAATTGCACCTCACTGAGGCATAACATTGCAAATATAAAACCATGCCATTTCATGAGTTATAGATTTTTAATTATAATCACCACATAGTATTTTTATATGCTTTTTTCCAAATCCTGGTTCTTTGTGAAGGTGCAGTGGGGTCTGTACCTGTGTGCTATTTTAGTGTAACGGGAGTCTAGATTTTTTCATAAAGTTTTGCCATGTTCTGTTTCTGTCCTTAACAATTTTTTCCTTTTTTCCCATTTTTTTCTCCCTTTTTTTTGGAAGGATATTGCTGCCTACCGAGCTAAAGGAAAACCTGATGCAGCAAAAAAGGGAGTTGTCAAGGCTGAGAAGAGCAAGAAAAAGAAGGAAGAGGAGGAAGATGAGGAAGATGAAGAAGACGAAGAGGAGGAGGAAGACGAAGAAGATGAAGATGAAGAAGAAGATGATGATGATGAATAAGTTGGTTCTAGCGCAGTTT
>PVJS01035434.1:0-21015 GCA_004027185.1 Glis glis | reverse complement strand
ACAATGTTATTTTGGGGAGCTTGGGGGAGCATGGATTTTAATGGAATAAATATGAGGACAGGAAGATCACTTAAAAATTGTACTGAGAAAAACAGAGAAGTACTTAAATTGGCCATAGTGTTAGGGGTAAAAAGGAAAAGATAGACCCAAAATCATTTAGAAAGTTAAGTGATCAGGATTTGGTGAACATGGACAATGGAAGCAAAAGAAGGAGTCTAGGGAGGCACTCAGTTTTCTAGCTAGGGTAATTAGATAGTATTAATAAGGAAGACAGAGAATATAGAAGAAAGAGAAGTTTGATAAAAGAATATAATGCAGGCCCTTTAGGATATGTTCATATATTGAGTCTGAGATGTTTTGAAACAAACAAAAATTTCTATCAACCAGTAAGATACATGAATAAGAGATTATATCTATATGAAGTAGCCTGAATTGAGAATATAAATTCCAGAGTTACTGCTCAGTCTATTACTTTAAAATTGTTTAAAAATGCAATCAGAACTATAAGAGTTATTACAGATATCTTTTGGGGTCTAATTTTTATGTAAAAGATGAGAAAAAGGATAGGATAAGAGGGTATGGGGCTTCTCATTCATGTAGGAAATATTTATTGTTTCCCACATGAAAGACATTGTTTTAGATGTCATGAATACAAAAGTACATAATCCATATTTTCAAA
Organism: Glis glis; assembly: GCA_004027185.1. Lineage (NCBI taxonomy): Eukaryota > Metazoa > Chordata > Mammalia > Rodentia > Gliridae > Glis > Glis glis. The sequence goes on along the minus strand of PVJS01035434.1, from coordinate 20,336 downwards.
TTCACAATACATTGGACCTCTAGTTATCACACATTAGTCCATTTGAATTATTAATCTACCAAATGAATTCACTGATGAGGTTAGAGCTCTTGTGATCCAATAATTTCTTCAAAGCCCCACCTACCTCTGAACCTTGCTGCATTGGGAACCATGCTTTCAACACATGAGGTTTGGGGGACATTCCAGACCCAGCCATAACAAGGGGTGATGCTCCTCTTTAGGCCAGAGATGACAGTGACCAACCGTTACATAACTTGACTCATCAGTAGCAATGGAGATGATGGGACCCTGAAATGATAGAGGCCAGGTGGGCATTTATATGTCAGAAGTCAGGGGTTTTCAATTATTTTATTAACCAATGAAATCATAATGGCAACCAGACCCACAGAATTATGGAAATGGTTAATAGAAAGTGATGATCCTGGGAGAAAAATAAGTGAGCAGTGACAACAGAATCAGCACTTACCAGCCGGAGAAATCAAGCAAGGGTAATTGGAAGGTTGAGAGTGGCCATCACAATAAAGTGTCACGATCCCTCATCCAGTTTATAGGCCTGAGCCAATGTCCAGACCTGGAACTCATCCATTGAAGTGGTTGGGTCGCCATGAGGATGGACCCCATGTCATGGCAAGGACGACTCATAATAATTCTCAGTCTTTCTCCTAAAGGACCAACAGCCATTTGCTCAGGAAATGTGCACCCAAACATTTAAAAAATAGTTGCACATGTTGACATTGAGACCAAGAGGCCAGAAACATCCTCAGCCTCCCACAATTAGAATGGGGGCATATGAGAGATAGCCAAAGTTCTGTCCAGGATTCAGCTTACGTTGGGTTGGGTCCGCTGCTTGCAACAGAGACCAAATGCCCTGTAGAAGGCTAAAATATTAACTTATATGTATTCCTTTACCTGAAAAGTTTGCTGACCCTGGATCTAAGGAGCAGGGGTGGTGGTCTCATTTTATATTCTGCTCTCTGTATTTCCATTTGATTCACTAGTCTCACTCTTACAGTAATTGGACAGATCCTGAAAGATGAATAGGGACTGCCTCGAGCTCAACCAAGTAGTAGTGTTCATGGTAGTTACTGTGCTAGATTTGGTATCTTTGTTAATTAATCCATTTTGTTAAAATGAATCAACATGGCCTTAGGTACATGATTGGTAGCCATTGGTTTGGTGAATGCATTCTTTTTTATGCTATTCATATTACAGGATCAGAAACCTTTCTGGGCACATTTGTGCAACACACACACACACACACACACACACACACACACACACACACAGCAGTAGCAGCAGTGAAGTAGAGGGGGGAGATGAAAAGAGCTTTTTATAAGGAACTGGAATGAAAGGAACTCATGGTTATTCCCCAGTAAATATTACCCCCTTCCTCTTTGTAATAGAACTCCTGAGATTTAGCAAGCAACAAGGCTGCCCGGTTCCAAAGAGGACTTTGCCCAACTTCCCTTGTAGCTAGGCTATGACTATGTGGCAATGTTCTGATCAATGGGATATGAGTTCAAGCGAAATGTGTGTCCTGGTCTTAAAAATAAGGGGCATTGTCTCCATTTTCCCCTTTCCCTTTTCCTGCTAGTTGGAATACAGGTGTGATGGCAGGAGCTAGAGCACATGTATTAGACCACGGGAAGGAAGCCACTTGTTGAAAATGGCAGAAGAACAAGATGTAAGGAGCCTGGGCCAGGTCTCTATGGAGTCACCATATCATCCCAGGCTTGTGTGTGCTTATGCTTTAACATGAGATAGAAATAAATGTTTATCTCGTGTAAGTTACTATTATTTTGGTGTCTTTGTTAAAGGAGAGGAAACTAGTGTTCTAACTAATGCAGGTGCTTACGAAGGCAATGGAGCAAGGAGGGTGGATAGGTTTTGTGGATGATGAGTTTGTTTTGGAACATGTACGTTTTAATTTCCTGTAGGATATCAAGGAGCATCCCTAGTAGGCAGCTGTAAAATCTATTCTGAGCTCAAAAGATAATTCTGGGCTAGAGTTAAATTCTGGACTTTTATAGGATCATCAAAGGTGGATATGGTAAGTGAGTTTAGGTGGGCATGTTGAATGCATTAATGTAGACTGAGAAAGAAGATTTTGTGCAGAAGATACCTGTGTCTCACAGAATCCTTTACATTAAGGGGTATCTTTTGTAGTGAGTGGAAAAGATTACCCACATAGAATGGCTAAATCTGAGTAAGACAAGAATAAAGAATAGAAACTTGCAGAACCACTACACTGAAGCCAAGGGTGAAGGAAAAGAATTGCAAAGTAGAAAAAGAATAATCTGAAGAATCAGAGAATCAGGAAAGATTAATCTTGTTGAGGCTTATAAAAATGAATTTATATATCTATAGTAACTTTCATTCTGAGGTGCATGTGTATATTAATGAATAAATATAGTTGGAATATATCTGTATATACATATGGAACTAGAGTTATATATACACACATCTTTTGATCATATATAGTGATTACAAGACATATTCATGTTATTATAGATTGTTAACAGTAAATATCAAATTATTATTATAAAATAGGGGAAATATTATCTATGCAAGAGGTAATCACATCATGATCAAGAATTCTTTTTTTTTTTTTTGTGCGGTACTGGGGATTGAACGCAGGGGCATTCTACCTCCGCGCTACACCCCCAGCCCTATTTTTTATACTTTATTTTGAAACTGGGTCTCACGAAGTTGCGGAGGGCCTCACTAAGTAGAGACAGAGAGAGAGAGAGAGACAGAGAGAGGGAGAGAGAGACAGAGAGAGCTGAGGCTGGCCGCGAACCCGGATCCTCCGGTCTCTGCCTCCCAAAGTACTGGGATTACAAGCGTGCGCCACCATGCCCGGTTTCCATGATCAAGAATTCTTGGCATTTGGGGCTGGAGGTGTAACTCTGTGGTAGAGTACTTCCCGGGCATGTGTGAGGCCCTGGGTGTGATCTCTAGCACTGGGGAAAAATTTCTTAACATTTTCTTAGAAGCAAAGATCATACCATTTCCTTCCTTCCTTCCTTCCTTCCTTCCTTCCTTCCTTCCTTCCTTTCTTCCTTCCTTCCTTCCTTCCTTTCTTTTTGATACAGGGGATTAAACTCAGTACCTTTTCCCCAGCCCTTTTTATTTTGAAACAGGGTCTTGTTAAGTTGTTGAGGGTCTCATTAAGTTGTGGAGGCTGGCCTTGAACCTGTGATCCTCCTGTATCAGCTTCCCAAGTACTGGGATGACAGGCATGCACCACCTTGCCTGGTCATTATTTATATTTCTTATGTCAAGACTCATATAATTCATTTGATATTCAGGAACCTGATTGTCAAATATGTCCATAAGAGCTTAGTTTTGAGGGTATCATATAAACCTAAATTTACTGAAAGAATGACTTCATTAAGATAATAGTTAATTTTATTATCACTTAGTCTCTGGTGAAGGAATTATTAGCACTTTTTAAATTGTAACTTTTGGTAGAAAAAAATTTAAGCAAATTATCATATATGCTAGGGTTTAAGACATAGATCTTAACCAATGATTCGATAAATGCATGGGAAGACTACAAAAACTTATAATATGAACAACAGGCAAAGCAATGCATTAGTATTAGTGAATTCCTCTACAAAAGGCAAGGGGTGTTGCTTTTTACCAGAGGCAGATTTAGACACTGCAGGTTTGATATGGTCTGTATGACTTTATGTAACAGTGCTGTCAAACTTACAAAATGTTATTGAAGAAAAGATTGATTAGACTTTATTTACATGTTAAATTGGAAGTCAAGCACTCCTGAATTGGCAATATAACAAATAGGTAGGCAGAGTTGATCTGCAATGGGAATAACTTTCTTTCAGATGTTTAGATGATTTTTTTTCTATGTAACATTAAAGTCTGACATAAAGGCACACTTCTCTTGTATCATTAGAGTCATTTAAAATCCCAAAGCTAAAGACAGATAAATGGTCATGAAAGATAGGGATTATCTTTGAGATATTTTACCCAACTACATACTTTGAACAATACTGATTCATCAATGAGTCAATTTATAACATCCATTATGCTAAATTGACAAACCACTGATATCACCAATAAAAACCTTCATTTTATTGATTAGCAAGGTCTTAGATGTTAACAGGAGATAATATCTGAATGTATTGATTCTACATTTGTAGTACAACATTTCTGATTGAATACCAACAGAATACTCTGTGTGTGTGTGTGTATGTGTGTGTGTGTGTGTGTGTGTGTGTGTGCGTGTGTGTGTGTAGCACTGGGGAGTAAATCGTGGAGTGTTCTACCTCTGAACTACACCCCCAGCCATATTTTATTTTTTATTTTGAAATAGAGTCTCGCAGCTGGGCACTGTGGCACACACCTGTAACCCCAGTACTGGGAGGCTGAGACAGGAAGATTGCAAGTTCGAGGCCAGCCTCAGCAATTTAGCAAGGCCCTGTTTCAACATAAAAAAATAAATAAATTAAAAAAAAGGGCTGGGGGTATAGCTTGAAGGTAGAATGCCCCTAGGTTCAACCCCCAGTACCACAAGAAAAAATAAATAAAAGAGAAATAAGGTCTTGATAAGTTGCTGAGGGCCTCACTAAATGGTTGAAGGTCTCACTAAGTTGCTGAGGCTGGCCTTGAACTTGAGATTCTCCTGTCTCATCCTCCCAAGTACCAGGATTACAGGCGTACACCACCATGCCCAGCTCAGCAGAATACTCTTAGAGTGTGACTTCTAGACTAGGGCAACTGATGATCACTACAGGGAAAGGTAAAGTTAGTAACACACATGTATACATGTATGTCACATTATATACTGCTTCAGTTTGGCATTGGAATGTCCTCCAAGGCCCATGTGTTAATGGCTTCGTCTTCAGCTTGGCACTATTAGGAGGTGGTAGAAAGTTAGGTCACTGGGGGTGTGTACTTGAAGGGAACACCCTTTCCATCTCTCTCTGCTTTCTGGCCACCATGAGGTAAACAGGTCGCCTTTACCACATGCTCCTTGCCATGATGTTCTGCCTCACCACAGGCCACAAAACAATGACCAACTGACCATGGACTTCAATGTTGGACACTGTGAGCTAAGATTTCCTCCTTTTTAAAATTTTTTTGTGGTACTGGAAATTGAACCCAGGGGCATTCTACCTCCAACCCACTCTCCCAGCCCTTTTAATTTTTTGAAACAGGGTGTAGCTAGGTTGCTGAGAGTCTCACTAAGTTGCTAAGGCTGGTCTTAAACATGCGATCCTCCTGTCTCAACCTCCCAAATATTGAGGTCACAGGAGTATGTCACTACCCCTAGCAATTTCCTCCTTTTAAGCTGATTTTCTCAGATAGTTTGTCCCAGTGATGGAAAGCTGACTAACACATACACAGTAAGGTATTTTGAGGTATAATAGTAATAAACTCAAAGTGACTTAGCCAATATTCAGTATTAGCCAGGATTGGTAGAAAAATCAAACTGTATATTGACTTAATTTGAAGGCTCACAAAATTTAAGAATCCAATAGATGAAAAGGAAGGAGGCAGAAAAGTGCTTATTTAAAACTTTCACAGTTTATGCTTACATCCCTTTGCCTATATACACTCATGAATCTTTGTTTATTTGATCAGGGTTCAAGCTCTGTGACTCCTTCATTTTCTTGGTCACAAGATGATTGCCCTCAGCAAAAAGGACCACATGCTTTCTCACTCCCATCAAAGGAGAGAAAGGGAGCCATGCTTCACAATTCTGGGGCAGAAGTCCTACGATCAGTGCTGCTTTGCTTGACCCTAAACAATTTCTTGTGACCAGAACACAAGTGAGGTTAAGACTGGTTTATTCTGACTGGACTAACTTTACAAAGGTGAGGTTAATTCCCCCACCGCCAGACTTCTCAGGTATGTGCTGTACTATAGGGATGCAACCTCAGTGTCCACGACAATCACTTTCAAAGGTATCCATGTATAACACCTATACTATTCTTTTAGTTGGAGGCAAAAAACCCCAAAGTCCACATAATTAGATCTAACATATGTAATAAAGAGTATTGATGTTTAACTATTGATTACTTTCTTTTTTTTTTTTTGCGGTACCGGGGATTGAACGCAGGGGCGTTCTACCTCCGCGCTACACCCCCGGCCCTATTTTTTTATACTTTATTTTGAAACCGGGTCTCACGAAGTTGCAGAGGGCATCACTAAGTAGAGAGAGAAAGAGAGAGGGAGAGAGAGACAGGGAGAGAGAGAGAGAGAGAGCTGAGGCTGGCCGCGAACCCGGATCCTCCGGTCTCTGCCTCCCAAAGTACTGGGATTACAAGCGTTCGCCACCACGCCCGGCCTTGTTTTGCACTTTATATCCAATGAGAAGTTCTTGCTGTTTAGCCGGGTTCTGTGAGATGCCCTTCCTCCACAATAAAGTTGATTTCAGTGCAATTGCTGTAGTATGTGATTTTTCTTTTTTTTTTTTGCGGTACCAGGGGTTGAACGCAGGGGCGTTCTACCTCCGCGCTACGCCCCCGGCCCTATTTTTTATACTTTATTTTGAAACCGGGTCTCACGAAGTTGCGGAGGGCCTCACTAAGTAGAGAGAGAGAGAGAGCGAGCTGAGGCTGGCCGCGAACCCGGATCCTCTGGTCTCTGCCTCCCAAAGTATTGGGATTACAAGCGTGCGCCACCATGCCCGGCTAGTATGTGATTTGATTATACCTTTCTCCACATTTGGTCCTCTTGAGGGCAGGGCACTGTGCATTTTAGCTGAGGGTGATGGGCCTGCGGATACATACGTGTGCAACAACAGGAAGTAACAATACCAGGCGGCTTGTCAAAATACCCTGTAATGCAACAGAGTATGTTCTAGATAGACAAGAAGACATTACAGCCCTCATGCATCCTGGTGGGAATGTGAAATGGTACTGACACTTAAGAAAAAAGTCTGGCAGCTCCTCAATAGGTTCAACATACTGTTACCAAGTGAGCCAGTAATTCTACTCTTAGGTATAGAGATGTATCTAATAGAAAGAAAAATATATGTTGATACAAAACTTGTCTAAGTATGTCCGTGGAAGCATTATTCATAAGATCCCCAAAGTAGAAACAACCCAACTGAAGAATGAATAAATGAACTTTGAACATAAGATGTTACTAAGTGGAAGAACCCAGTCACAAAATAACACATTTTACATGATTCTCCATATATGAATGTCCAGGAGAGGCAAAAGTAGAGAGAAGAAGTGATTAGTGGTTGCCTAAGGACGAGGTGAGGTGGGGTGGGATGGGAGGAATGAGAGGTAACTGCCGAAGGACATGGGGTTTCTTTCTGGGGTGATGAAAATATTTTAAAGTTGATTATGGTGATGGCTGCACAACTCTCTGAATATACCAAAAACATTGGATTATACACAAAAGTCGGCTGGGTGTGGTGGGGAATGCTCATAATTCTAGTCCTTGGGAAACTGAGACAGGAGAATTGCAGGATCGCAGGAGGATCACAATTTAGTGAAGCTCTCAGCAACTTAGTGAGACCCAGTTTCCAAATAAAAAATAAAATAATAGGTCTGGGAGTATATCCTGGAGGTAGAAGGTCCCTGGGTTCCATCCCCAATACCTCCCTCCCCACATACACAAAAGACGGCTGGGCATGGTGGCACAAGCCTCTAATCCCAGTACTTGGGAGGCTGAGACAGCAGGATTGCAGATTGGAGACCAACCTCAGCAAATTAGTGATACCCTCAGCAACTTAGCTAGACTGTTTCAAAATAAAAACAAATAATGTGGTGGGGGGCTGGGAGTATAGCTCAGAGATAGAATGCCCCTGGGTCCAGTCCCTAGTACCTAAATAAATAATAACTAAAAGCTGGGCGTGGTGGCACACGCTTGTAATCCCAGTACTTTGGAAGGCGGAGACAGGAGGATCCGGGTTCGCGGCCAGTCTCAGCGTGCATGTGTGCGCGCACGATCTGTCTCTCTCTCCTCTCTCTTTCTCTCTCTACCTAGTGAGGCCCTCTGCAACTTCGTGTGACCCGGTTTCAAAAATAAAGCATAAAAATAAAATAGGGCTGGGGGTGTAGCGCAGAGGTAGAATGCCCCTGCGTTCAATCCCCGGTACCGCAAAAAATATAATAATAACTAAAGATTATGGTGGGGAAGGGGTTTCATAGGGGTGGGGGATTTGGATGCACTGATAAAGAAGGGATAGTAGAGGTGAAAAGCAGAGGTGGTGTGCTATAATGAATGACCACGGAGTCCTTCTGTTGGGCAGATCTGGCTTTAGTGCCTGCTCTGCCTTGTTAAGTCACCCTGAATCTATATTGTCATCTAAAAAGTGAACAATATAATAGACCTACTTTATAGGTTTATTGTGATGACAAATTAGATAATAGGTTTAAAATATGTAGTCCAATGCCAGGCACACAGCAAATGCTCAATATTCATTGCTATTATTTAAGTAAAAATCTGTTTAATATTGAATTTTGGATTACCTGAGACAGAGTAAACATGTAAGCGCTTCAATGGAAACTTCCAGAAACTCATCTGAAGTTTCAAGCAGAAAGAGATATGAGAGACAAAAACGACATAAAGGTACTCAGTTTAAGAAATATTTATTGAGTGTCTTTTTTCTAATTACTAGACAGTGTGCTGGATTGCTGCATATACGAGGATGGATGAGAAGTAGATTGCTGGATATGCAAATGAAAAGTGATCCTTGACTTGGTGGTCCCATAGATAGGCAAACAAATATGTGTAAAAAAAGCATCATATTTCCTCAATAGAAATATATTTGTTGTACGCACAAATAAGAGGGTGAGCTGGAAGAAGGCTGGAGAAGAGGTGACCTGCTCAGTGTCCAAACTATTCATTCCTGACTTAGGCCTGTATTGCCGGAGGCTTGTCAGGATCTTGGCGGTTACTTTGCATTTCCAGTACCCAGCAGAGATTACAGGTTTGAGTCAATTGTGTTCAGTGGAAAGAAGAGAAAAATAGTGGCCAAATGTTCAGGAATGCCTTTTATGGAACGAATGTGAATATTTCAGAGATACTTGTGGTCAAAGTATCCTGGTTCTTTGACTGTAAGCTCCTTGAAAGCAAAGATCTTGAATGGGCCTTGTTTACTGTTGGATTGTTACATGACCCAGTACTGGGTAAAAGGTATGCACTCAATAAAAATTGTTAAATGAATGTTTTCCAAATCCCTCCCCTGGCAAAAGTGAAAGAATATTTAACAGGAGTGCTGCTTGTTGGCTATTTCTATCTAAGAGCAATTGATAGTTGAGAATGGACAAAAGTAACGTACATGGCCATTCTGAGTTTCAAATAAAAAAATCTGTCAATTGTGTCATTCTTTTTTCTTTTTCTTCAGGAGAAGTTACTTGACTGAAGGCTTTGAAAAAGGGAGAGCTGCAAACAGTCCTTCTGCAACACAGATGGCATGTGTGCCTTGCTGTGATCTGTCACTGTGGACAAGAACAGAAGTACCTCGTAGAGCAATGTTCTTTGAAGTCAGCAGAAGTCTGGAGAAGTTTGTGGCTTTCCGCAGCGCATCCTGGTGCTCCAGATACACAACGATGTCTAGTCAACCACTGTTTCTTGAGCATTTACTCCACGCTGGGCCCTTCGCGCAGCTCCAGTTTTTATGGAACTCTGCTTGAAAGCGGTGGAGAGATTCGGGGGTTCTTCTGAGGACCCATCCCGCAGTTCCAGGTGGGAGACACATCTGACTGGGTGGGTGGTTTCATTCTGGCATGGATCAGGCATAGAAGCAGAGCAACCACTCAAGATGGCTGGGAAGTCGTAAGTAGCAGGAGGTGGTCTTGCTGAGGAGGGCCAGGGCCGTGAGAGTCGAGGTCGCCGTCAGCCCGAGGGCGGCGTCTGCGCAGCATCCTCCCGGGATGCAGGCCTGGCTCTGGTCCCCCGCCGGGATGGGCCCACGTGACGGCGTGCTGAGTGACGTGCGGCGGGGGCGGGCCTTGGTGGAAATCAACTTCCGGGGCAGAGGTTGCAGTCGGGTGGCGCGTGGGCCGCGGCGTCCCGGGTCACCTGGCGGCGGCGGCGGCGGGAGCGGGGAGCAGGTAAAGGACGCGCGCCGTCCTGGCGGGCCTGGGCCGGGCCGGGCCGGGCCGGGGCGCCGAGCCGGCGATGGCCGCGACGGGAGCGGGGGCGTGACCCGCCTGGGCCGGGACCCAGGTGCCGCCCGGTCCCCGCGCCCGCCCGCGGCTCTCCACCTGCACGTCGCAGCATGGAGTGCTTAGCTAAGTCCGCGCACAGTACACGTGACGATGGCGTCACGGGAGCCCCGCGATCGGCGCCAGGTGTCACGTCCGCGCCCCGCTCGGTCTCCCCGTGCAGGGCGCCAGGCACACCGGGGTGGAGCCTCCCCCGCGTCCGCCAGCCACGCTTCCTGGTGGCGACTCGGGCCACAGGTTGCAAAGTGGCATTTCGGGGTTCAGGCAGGAGTGAGTCACGTGGCCAGGTGGTGAGATCGCCTCCATTCCCATCCGCACGACCCCCCGGCCCCATAATAAAGGTGTTCCCTCCATCCGTGCGCTTAGGACCCAAACCTGCTTCTTGGCTGCGCTTTGCGGAGTGGCGACTCTGTGACAAGCAGCGCCGCGTGGTTTTTGGTAGGATGACGTTGTTGCAGCTGCTGCTACTCTCCCTCGCTTCCCTGGTGAGAGTCCGGGCAAAGCCTGATTTCCTGGAGGGTAAAGTCTTGGCCACAGCTGTCAAGTGCCTCAGTGGTCCCTTATGAATTCGACTCTTTCCTTCCCTCCTCCTCTTAACTGTGCGAGTACTGATGGCCTTTTCCTCCCCAGATGTTTACCCCGGTTGATAGCTTTTGGAAGTAGTTTGCACTGCGTGGTGGAGCGCTTGGGGTGGGCTGATGTTTCATCCTATCATTGGGTGGGCTAATAGTTCAACTAACAATATAAGGCAACACTGCCGGAATACCTAGTTGGGTGGGTGACAGGGACTGACACGGTGTTCTCTGCCATTGGAGAGCTCTGCACTTGTGAGCCTTTTTCTTAAGGGTCTTGGCTGTACTGTACCTGTTAGGTAAACAGAGCAAGGAGGATGCCAGGCGGTGCGGGCTGACCTTTATATTATGTGATAGAGAATCGCCCTGGTTACAAAGTTTGGTATCCTCCAGACTGGCTACGAGGTGGTTCTGTGGGCTGGTAAATCTTATTGAGGACTGGTTTCCTAGCAACAGTATAAGACAAATGGGATAAGCATAAAGAAAACAAAATAATGAAAGTTAAAACTTACCTCTTTTACTAAATGGAAAAATGTATCTGCTTATTGGGCGATCAGCTTAAAACTTCCAAGAAAATTTATTTTAGTCATTGTAATACTTAACAGACAAAAACTGCCTAGATAATTATCACGAGGGAACGTGATCACCTCTTTTTTTTTTCGGTGCCAATAAAAAACTGCTTAGAAAATTATCACGAAGGAACATCTCTCTCTTTTTTTCTTTTTTTGGTTAGTAAATAATTACCTTCTCTGGAGCTTAAATGGACAAACAGAAATTTGCCTAATGAGGCATTTGAGGTTGAATCCCTAGCTGTTATAGGATTTTTAAAGTACATAGAAAAAAGCTATTGGAAGGTTTAGTATCTGTTGATAGCACAGATCACCTGGGAGTGAGTTTGGGTAGATGAGATATTTCCATGTAGTAAAATGGAGAAAGAATATTTAGGTAAATTGTTTTCAGACACTAGTCTATAATCTCAGTGCCCCTTTATCAATCTGTTCCTGGTGATCTTTCTTGAAAGCTTATCCAGTTTTATTATTTTCTCTAAAAACAATGACAACTTTAAGAAGGTAACTCTGGGCCAGGTATGGAAGGCTGAGACAGGAGGCGTGCAGGTTGGAGGACAGCCTCAGCAATATAGTGAGACCTTCAGCAATTTAGCAAGACCCTATTTCATTTATTTATTTATTTATTTATTTGCCGTACTGGGGATTGAACTCGGGCATTTTACCTCCGAGCTACACCCTCAGCCCTATTTTTTATTCTTTATTTTGAAACAGGGTCTCACTAAGTTGCAGAGGGCCTCACTAAGTAGCTGAGGCTGGTGATGAACCTGTGATCTCCTGTCTCAGTCTCCCAAGTACTGGGATGACAAGCAAGCGCCACCACGCCTGGCCTGTCTTCATTTCTTTTAGCTAAATATCTAGAAGTGGGATTCCTGGGCCTGGTGGCAAGTGTGCGTTTAACTTTTTATGAAATGACCAAGTGGTTTTCCAAAGTAGCTTTTTCATTTTGCATTCCCACCAGTGAGGTTTGATAGTTCAGTATATGACATTTTATATTTGATTTTTAGCTACTCTAATAGGTATTTAGTGACAACTCATTAAAGTTTTAATTTGAGTTTTTCTGGTGACTAATGTGTTAAACATTATTTTCCTGTGCTATTTTTTTCTGCCACTTATGTATCTTTGGTGAAGTATCTGTTTAAATCTTTTGTCCATTTTCCTATTGAGCTGTTTATTTTGTATTATTTAGTTATAAGAGTTTTATACAGCCTGGACACAAATCTTTTATCATATAAATGTTCACAAATTTTTACTACGAGCCTGTGCTTTGTCTTTTCATTTTCTTTTTCTTTTAGTGGTATTGGGGATTGAACCCAGGGGTATTCTACTTCCAAGCTATATCCCCAGCCCTATTTTATTTTGAAAAACGGTCTCATTAGGTTTCGGAGGGCCTCACTAAGTTGCTGAGGCTAGCTGTGAACCTGTGATCCTCCTATGTCAGCCTCCCAAGTGCTGGCATGACAGGCATGTGTCATCATGCCTGGCTTGTCTTTTCATTTTCTTAAGAATCATGCCTGGCTTGTCTTTTCATTTTCTTAAGAGTACATTTCAGGGAGGAAAAGTTTTAAATTTTGTTGAAGTCCAGTTGATCAGTTTTTTTCTTTTAGATTTGTTTCTGTGTCCCAAGAGATTTTGGCTAACCCAGGGTTACAAAGATTGTTTTCCTTTAGAACTTTTATAAGTTTTAGGTTTTTATATGTAGACCTATGATCCATTGTGCATTAATTTTTGTATATGATGTGAGGAATAGGTCAATCTTAGAACCATCTTGGGTCTTTCTTGAGCACACACAGCCCTGTGCACACATACGGCTCTATGTATGACCTTGGCCTTCTATATTTTCAGGAAAATATCGGTTCTCTTCAAAACCTCCCCTTTGGGATACAAAAGGGACTCCAGACAATAGTGGAGAAGCCTCAGTGGAGCCAGGGAAGTGATCTAAGGGAAGGGGAAGGGGAAGAATGAAGCTCATCAATGGAATTGCTACCATCGACCATGTGTACATATGAGAATATACCAACGGCAATCTCAGTACTCCGTACTGGGGGGAGTGAGGTGGGGGGACACCAAGGGCTGTGTGCATGTATGTTACTGCCAAATTGATGTTCATTGTGATGTGAGACTATAATGCACCAATAAAAGCACATTTGAAAATAAAAAATAAATCATTAAAGATTAAAAAAAACAAAAAAAAATCCTCTTTGGACATCTCGTTCTTTAGCTTTTCATTTTGAGATTTTGGTCAGCTTGTTGTATGCCCCACTATTACTGCCACGTTAGCCAGCTGTGATATTAAACAATTGGTCCTGTTTGTTTTTGACAAATGCCATCTGGGGAGAAGGTTACTGGCACCCGGCATGCTCTGAGTCAGATCAAATAAAGACAAGCACAGGAGTGGCATTTTCCAAGGAACCCCTGTACAGTACAGGACAAAAATGACAATTTCTGGGAATGGAGTTTTGGAGGAGTTCCAAACCCATTTTGCTTCGCTGGTGGCTGCTGGGCTGCTGGGTTTCATCACAGTTTTGAGCTGTTGGGTTTCAAGGCTATCTTGGTGCTAGGGAGAGGGGGATGCGACTAGGACAGGTTAAAATGCTACAGCGCTTTCTGTTCTTACTCTGATTTATCCATTTTTCTCGAATACATGCTGTCTAGATTATTGCAAGCCTTTGATTAATTTCTAGAGTTCTGAAAGTTGACTTTGACAGTTTATGCCACTGTTGCTCTTGCTGTATGGAGAACAGTTTTGGAAGTCCTTATTACAATCTTCCTGCTGATGCCATATGAAATATTGTAATGATCCAAATTCTTCTTAATGTGACTTTACCCAGTTAGACTTACACTCTACCACTTTTTTATCTTCATTATGTATGTATATTACAGCTTCATATAAAAGATCATTTGGGAGTTATCCTAATTCTTATATATATATATATATATATATATATGTATATATATATATATATATATACATATATATATATATATTTCCCATGTGTATTAAAGTCATTTAGCAATATTAGACTGCTAAATACTGTGAGAATTTTATAGGATAAAAACTATAGTACGCTCCTATCTTTAGGAAGGTGGCTATAGTGTAGTTAGAAATTTGGAAATGTCAGTAAAATTAAATTGTCAATTGAGTGAGTGAAAGAGATCTGATAAGGTATAATGTAAAGTACTTTTATTGATAAACAGTATGCCTTAGACTAGATCATTATGAGCCATTATGCTGTTTTTGTCTTTATATAATTGTGTCAACATACATAGAGGAAATTTCCACTTTAGGCTTGTGAATTATGGCTACAAAGTTAATTGAACTGCCAAAATGCTGATGCCGAGAGGGCAGAGTAAAGAAACATTTATTGAGCTGTGTGTTGTGCCTGAATATATTACTTGGTGAAATTGGGTTTTTCTGGGAAAGGAGTTTCCTACTAAAAGAAAGACAGAGCTGGGCGTGGTGGAGCACGCTTGTAATCCTAGTACTTGGGAGGCTGAGACCGGAGGATCTGCGTTTGTGGCCAGCCTCAGCTACTTAGTGAGGTCCTCCGCAACTTGGTGAGACCCAGTTTCAAAATAAAAGAATAAAAAATAGGGCTGGGGGTGTAGCTCGGAGGTAGAATACCCCTGGGTTCAATCCCCAGTACCGCAAAAAAAAAAAAAAAAAAGAGAAAGACAACCAGAAGCCCAGTTTTTTTTTCTTCTTTGATTTGGTGAATATCTCTAGACATGTACTTGTGAATTCCAATGGCTTAGTTACTAAAGGTGACTGATTTCTCTTTTTTTTTTCATTTTGCAGAACACTTAGTGTCTTGTAGTACCTAGGAGTCATAATTGAGGATATTATTTTCCAATGTTGTGGAATAGATTCACATGACTGTTGCCTTCAAATAGCTGATAAAAAACTGGGGCTAAAATTTAGTCGTATTATATCTTTGGGTTCTTACAGTGTGAATGTATATGACTTTTTGTGTTTTACTTTCTACTTGAGGAAGGCATAAGTGGTTTGTAAATGTTATAAATGATTACTAAAGATGTTTTTTTATATTCACATTAGCCTGTTCTGGCATGCATTTATGTATATTTTACAATGAGGCATACTGGCATTTCCTTGGGAAGTAATGCCATTATATATTTTACCATTTGAAATGCAAAATTATCTATTGCACAAGCAATTTCAAATTTCCACACTCATGAATTTAAGGATTCAAAGGACCTGCTTTATATCACTGAAATTTTCAAAGAAGAGGCTTATTAGGTGCTTCCAAGATGTGTCTCTCTTGTTTCTTTACTCTCTTTATTACATTTTAATCGTGTATAGTTTGGTGCTAGGTATTTAGTTATTACCAGACAGATGACCCATGTTTGACTGATATATACTACTGCCAAAGTCTCATCTTAAAGTTGCTGAAGGTGTTAATGTAAAATACAAAGACACCGACAAAGATATTTATACACAACTTAAGGAGTACTTATACATAAATAAAGGAACTTAATAAAACTTACTGTCATGCTATCACCCAGTAGCTTATATTTTTGGGGGGGTTTAACTACATATTTACTTGGTTAAGGAACAGGATCAGTTGACATTTCTGTCAGACTCTTATGTTATAGCATATGAAGAATATTGGGACTGCCTAGATTGCCTATGCAAAGATTTAAGATTTTTAGCTAATGGTTAAGCTAGTCTTCATAATGGTGAGGAGGAAATCTCTTATGATTACTATGCATGGAGTGTTAGGCTTGTTACAATTAGATTCAATTATGAGAAAAACTGGAGGTATGTTTCAAATATGGATTTTTTTCTCATTTAACATGCAAGTGTAATTGGGTTCTACTGCATGATTACAGTCTATTCATTAGAAACCTTTTGTAGATAGAATTGGTACTCAGTTACCTCTTAGGTATGGAGGTGAGAAAAATTTATAGGTGATTCACATTAAAGTCAGTATAGGATGAAAAATGTGTGCTGAGCATTCTGGCACTTTTAATTCAAGGAGAAATGAAAGTTAGTAGTTAGAATAAGTTTAATATTATCTTAGAAAATTGTGAGCAAAGAAGTCCTTTATGTGTTTCCCTTGGTGATCAAGTTATTTTTCCATTAAAGAGACACTATTAGTGGATTAAGATCTTTGACAGAGGTATAAACAAGGATATAATAACTATCAGGACTGAGTCTATGAAAGTTAGTAGGAAACTGAGATATGTTAAGCAGAATTCAATTCAGGAGAAATCTTTATTGAACACTGACTACGTTCAGGTGCCTGTACTAGGTATGGGGAGATACAGAAGTAAAAGTCGCTTTGGCTTCTCAAGGGCATCAGTCAAGTACATGAGAGTTATATAAGCAAGTACATTGTAGTTAGGGCATTGTTTGTGAAAGAATGGGCTCCCCGAAGTTGAAATGGGGACATATGGAAGGATCCTGGTGAAGGTGGGGACATTAAACCCCTAAATTGTGATGAGTCCTCTTGCACATTTCCATTCCCCTGGGAGTGGCATTTCCACTCACTTCTTAGGGTATAATTCTGCATTGCCTGGAGAAAATCTCATGCAAGACAAAGCCGAGTCTCCTCAGATCCTGCCCCTGCCACCCCTCTTTTCTTCTAGACCTGAAACTACAGTGAAGTCTCACCAGGCCCTTAACAATAAGGCACAGAATGTGGCCTGTGAGGAGGACGTGTGCTACATTTTGAAGGAACTATGTGAGTTTTCTGATTTACACAGACAAATTGAGGAAACATGTTGGAATTGATAGTAAGTGTGTGGGATAATGGTGGAAGGAACATAAAGTTGGATCAGACTTACTCGTAAGACATTTGCATATCATAGAGTGGGAAATCCAACTGAAATTCAGGGGTCTCTATCTCAGTGAAATTTCTAGGAGTCTATGATGTGGGAAGTGTTGAGATATTTATCCTTAGATCCTTTATTACATCTGGTACCTCTTACAACAACAAAAAATCCCAAACAACAACAACAACAAAAAATAACCAGGCACCATGTCTAGTAAGCCTCTGGATTTTTGAGGCAACATATTCCTCATTTGGGCGTGTTCCTACCACCCTTTACCAAGGACCCCCTTAAAGCTTCTAGTTTTGAGCAGGGCTCAGAACAAGAGAAAGTTCTGCAACAGGTTTAGGTTGCTGTACAAGCTATTCTGCCACTTGGGCCTAATGATCTGGCAGATCCAATGATGCTTGAAGTGTCAGTGGCAGATAGAGATGCTGTTTGGAGTCTTGGATGGGGTGCTGTAGGTGAATCACAGCTCATAAACCCTTTAAAATTTTGAAAAAAAGCCTTACTCTCCTCCATGAATAACGAATTCCCTTTTGAGAAACTGCTCTTGACCTGCTACTGGGCCTCAGTAAAGACTGACTTAACCATGGGCCCCCAAATTACCATATGACCTGAACGAACTGGGTATTTGACTTATCAATCAATAAATTTGGGTGTGCACAATGTTAGGGATGCAAAAACTTTACCTCTATTCTTTTAGGATCTCTTGGCTTGGCCTGAGAATTAAAATGACACGATACAGATTAACAGTAGAAAAAACATACACATTTATTTTTCATGTGACATGGGTCCCTTTATAAAATAAAGACCCAAAAGAAGTGGTTAGAATCAATCACGTATGTACTGAATTTGACAAAGAATAGTGGCTTGTGAAATGTGACGAGGCAAAGGGTCTTGGGCTAGGGTAGTTAGTTGGGTAGAGAAATGACTAAAAGGATCAGAGATTTACTTGTACGGATTTCTCTTGGCTTCAGCTTCCCATCTTTGATGATAAGACTGTTACTTTCCTTTTGGCATAGGGAGGACATCTTTTACATGGGAACTTCATCTTTTATTTTTCAGAAGCAGTAAGGTCATTCTTGCACCTGCTGTTTTTATAAGTGTCTTTAATTCAAAATTGTGTCTTTAATTCGATATCCTGCAATTGTGTCTTTAATTCGATATCCTGCAGCGGTATGCTTCAGGGTGGCGTATTCTTAACTCCTTCATCAGCAGCACTCCATCATCAAATGGAAATATTGTTGTGATCAGGCCCAAGCAGGCCCTGGAAGCCCAAGTTAGTTCCGTGAAGAAATGGTCCTAATGCCCGTGGTCCCTGCTTTGCTATGCTGCCTTTTTTTCTCCCAGCCTGCACCTGGGGCCTTATGGAGAGTTTCCTAATGTCAGTTGATAAAGGAAAAGAAGACTCAGGCCTGGTTTACAGATGGTCTGCATAATATGCAGGCATCATCCAAAAGTAGATAGTTCCTTTTTGGGGATCTCTGGATAGTGCTAAAGGGAAGTCCTCCTAGTGAATAAAACTTTCAGCTTAACCTGGTTATTAACTGCCTGGAAGGAGAAATGGCCACACGTGTGATTGTGTACTGGTTTATGAGCTGGGGAAAATGGTTTGGCTGGATGGTCAAGGACTTGGAAGGAACATGATCAGAAAACTGATAAGAAAATTTGGGAGAAAGTTATGTGGATTGATCTCTCTAAATGGGCAAAAACCCATGGATATATTTGAGTCTGTTGTGAATGTTCACCAAAGGGTGATGTCAACAGAGGAGGCTAATGATCAAGTGGATAGAAGGTTCTGTTCTGTGAAAACTAGTTAGCCTGTTTCTCTAGCCATTCCTGCCATCATCCAATGAGTGTGTGAACAAAGTAGTCATGTGGGAAGGAGTAGAAGTTACATGTCAGCAACATGAATTGCCACTCACGAAGGCCAGTGGGTATGGTCACTGTTGAGTGCCCAGTCTGCTGGTAACAGCTGCCAATATTAAGTTCTTCTTCTTTTTTTTTTCTTTTATGATACTGGAGATTGTACCCAGAGGCATTCTACCTCCGAGGCACACCCCAGACCTTTTTATTTTTTGTTTAAAAACAGGGACCCACTAGGTTGCTGAGTATCTTGCTATGTTGCTGAGGCTGGTCTTGAACCTGGGATCCTCCTGTCTCAGCCTCCCAAGTACTGGGATTACAGGCATGCACCACAATGCCTGGATTGTGAGTTCTTAATATGGCACCATTCCTCAGAATGATCAGCTAACTCCCTGGTGGCAGGTTGGTTACAGTGGACTGCTTCCATTATGGAAAGGGCAATGTTTTGTTCTTACTGGAATATGGATTGAGTCTGGATGTGAATTTTCCTTCCTGTATGCAATTCTTTGGCCAAAACTACCATCTCTGAATTTACAGAATGCTTTATCCACCATCAAGGTATTCTACACGGCATTGCTTCTGATTAAGAAACTCACTTCACAGTAAAAGGGGTGTGGCAGTGTGTCCATGCTTATGGAATGCACTAGTCTTCACATGTTCCCGACTATCCAAGAGCAGGTGGCTTGATAGAATGGTAGAATGGCCTTTTGAAAACTCAGTTACAGTGCTAGCTGGGTGGGGATTCCTTGAAAGGCTGGGGCACGATTCCCCAGAAGGCTGCATATACTCCGAATCAGCATCCAGTGTATGCTAGTGCTCTCCCATTGTGAGGATACATGAGTCCAGGAATCAAGGGGCGGGACTGGGAATGGCACTATTCACTATTACTTCTAGTGATCCACAGAGCAATTTTTTTGCTTCCTGTTCCCATGATCTTATGCCCTGCTGGCCTAGAGGTCTTAATTCCAGAGGGAGGAATGCTTCTACCAGGAGACACAACAATGATTCCATTGAACTGGAAGCTAAGACCACCCCTGACCACTTTGGCCTCATCATGCCTCTGAATCTATAGGCAAAGAGGAGAATTCCTATGTTTGTTTGGGTGATCGATCCTGACCATCAAGGAGAAATTGGACTGCTGTTCCACACTGGAGGCAGTAAAGAATATGTCCAGAATGCGTCGGGCGTGGTGGTACACACTTGTAATCTCAGTACTTTGGGAGGCAGAGACCGGAGGATCCGGGTTCGCGGCCAGCCTCAGCTTTCTCTCTCTCTCTCTCTCCCTTTCTCTCTCTCTCTCTCTCTCTCTCTCTCTCTACTTAGTGAGGCCCTCTGCAACTTCGTGAGACCTGGTTTCAAAATAAAGTATAAAAAAATAG
>PVJS01035433.1:0-21014 GCA_004027185.1 Glis glis | reverse complement strand
ATTATTTATATAATGTAATAATTATATATTATTAATATGTTTTATTAATTTTTAAAAATATATATATTAAGTACTAGCAGTACTAGGGGTTGAACCTAGGGGCATTCTACCTCTACACCCCCAGACCTATTTTATTTATTTATTTATTTGTTTGTTTGTTTGTGTGTTTGTTTGTTTATTTTGTGGTACTGGGGATTGAACCCAGGGACATTCTACCTCTGAGCTACACCCCTTTTTATTCTTTATTTTGAAACAATATCTCACTAAGGTACGGAGGGCCTCACTAAGTAGCTGAGGCTGGCCACAAACCCAGATCCTCCGGTCTCAGCCTCCCAAGTACTGGGATTACAAGCGTGCGCCAGCACGCTCAGCTCAACTTCATTTTTTATTTTGAAACAGGGTCTCACTAAGTTGTGGAGGTCCTCATTAAGTTGCTGAGGCTGGCCAGGAACCTGCGATCCTCCTGTCTCAGCCTCCCAAGTACTGGGATTACAGGCATGCACCACCACACCCAGTTCAATAGGTATCTTTCATTTATACCATTCAAGGACAGCTAACAGGGCCCAAGGAAATTACTTGTTTATTTAAACCATTTACAGGTGGGGTGGCTAACAATGCCCAAGGATATTACTCTTTTATGTGACCTCTGTCATCTGAGCAACAGGAGTCTCTCCTGCTTAACTATTCCTAGGTTGGATATTTAACAGTTTGTTATTTTGTAAGTCGGTTTTCAGTATGGTGTTGGCCACCTTTCAGTACCTTTTTTGTGGTCTCAGTTGTCTGATCAACAGATACACATTTGAGGACAGTCGGCAGTGCTCAGGGTAGTTGTAAATTTGCCAGAAACCTGGGACTAACATGCCTGCCTGGGGAATAAAGGTATTGGGGAATAATGCCACAGGTTTCCATATTAAACTTACGTTTTCTGCTGGGCGTGGTAGCGCACGCTTGTAATCCCAGTACTTTGGAGGCTGAGACTGGAGGATCCAGCTTCGTGGCCAGCCTCAGCTACTTAATGAGACCCTCCACAACTTAGTGTTGAAGCCTCCCAATATTATTGTTTTGGGGTATGAGACCTAATGTCCTGAAGAGTTTGTTTTATAAAAGTGGGTGTGCCCACATTTGGGGGATAAATATTTACTATCATTATTTCTTATTGTTGGATTGTTGCTTTTATTATTAACTAACCTGCTTTGTCTCTTCTGATAAGTTTTGGCTTAAAGTCTGCTTTGTCGGATATGAGAGTGGCTAACCCTGCTTATTTTTGGTCTCCATTTGCATTGAATACCTTTTTCCATTGTTACCCTATGATTATTTTTGCCTGTAAAGTGAGTTTGTTGCAAGAAGCATATGGTTGGCTTATGTTCTTTAATCCACATTGCCAGGGCCTTTTTATTGGGGAGTTTAGACCTTTGACATTCAATGTTATAATTAAGAGATGATTTATGTTCCTGTCATTTTGAGTTATATTTTCTGTTTAATATAGTATCATTTCACCTTTGCTGAATTGCCCATCTGGTGGAATTCACCCCTTTTCTGGTTCTGGTATTTATTATTTTTTTCTTCTTTGTGTTTTATTTCTTTAAGTAGTTTCTCTAGCACCAGCCTGGTAGTCATGAATTCTTTTAGTTTCTGCTTATCTTGGAGGGTTTTTATTTCTCCATCAATTTTGAAAGATATCTTTGCTGGATATAGCAGTCTTGGTTGGAAGTTGTTTTCTTTCAGTGTTTGGAGTACATCATACCAGTCCCACCTGGCTTTCATGATTTGGATTGAGAAGTCCAGAGTGATTCTTATTATTTTGCCTTTGAATGTCACCTGTTCTTTTGCTCTCAATGCATTTAAGATTCTCTCCTTGACCTCCATGTTATTCGTTTTTATTATTATGTGCCACAGAGAAGTTCTTCATTGATTTTATCTTATTAGGGTTCTGAATGTCTCTGTATATGGACATCCATCTCATTTTCTATATTTGGAAAATTCTCAGATATTAGTTCTATGAAGAGGTTTCTAATGACCTTGGTTTGTGCTTCCACATCTTCCTCAATGCCTATTATCTGTAAGTTATCCCATATTTCTTGAATATTCTGGTCATGTTGTTGTGTTGTCTTTTCTATATTCTTGACTGTGTGATCAGTTTTGAATGTGGTGACTTCTAAGAGTGAGACTCTATTTTCCATGTGGTCTAGTCTGCCAGGGGTGGGGTTTTTATGAGGTCCTTATTTTGTTTATTGTCTCCTTCACTTTGCTCAGGGTCTCTTTTTTGTTCTAATTTAGGACCTCAATTTCTCTATTAATACGTACTTTCACATCCCATACCCTTCTCTGATTTCATTTCTATGGCCTTTGATCATATTGAGAAGCATAATTCTGAATTCTCTTTTTGGCATTTTCTGCAGCTTAGTATTGGTGATCTCCCTTGTTGAGTTTGGGGAGTTTATTGTTTCCTTGTTGGTTTTTATTCTCATGTTTTCAGAATTCTCAGGTTTGCATCTCTATTGTTTTGGCATCCTCTTCCTTGTGTGGGAGTCCTATGTCTATTTATTGTCCCTTTATAATAAGGCCTATGCTGGAGTATGTCTTTGCCTAAACAAATCTGTCTCATAAAATCAGACTTTTGAGTTAGTCCCCCAGAACCTCTTTAACAGGATATAGTTCTTAATGCAGGCAAGCAGCAATCTCTGATTGGCTGCAGGTCACCATGCTCTCTGGGCCCAAACTCAGCAGGGCCAGAGACTATAATATTCCATTTAGAGCCTGTGGCCTGCTGGCTGAGATTTAATGCCCCTGAGACACATCTGCTGCTAATACATGAAACCCTATGAACTGCTGGCCTCTGGCCTCCATGGTCACCAGGCCCAATCTCAGCAGGGCTAGAGATTATGATGCTCCAAGCTTGTGGCCCTGCTGGCTGAGCTTTGGTGTCCCAGGGATACCACCACTTATCCTATGGTTGCGATCATGTGGCGCACTGTCAGTTACTGCCATGTGTGTTCACCAGGCACAAACTCTGTTGGCCGAGAGTGTTGTGTTCCCAGCATGGATGTCTGAGTCAAATTTCCCTGGAGACACTGCTGCTGCTCTGCCAGCTGTGATAACTTAAAACCCTGTTGGCCTCTGGCCTCCCTACTTTCAGAGCCCAAACTCAGCAAGGGGCTTGGGTGGATGAGTTATTTAGTCCTAGGGACACTGCTGCTGCTCTGGGAAGCTGTGATCATGTGAGATCTTGCTGGCCACCGGCCTTGGTATTTGTGGCACCCAAACACCACCAGGTGAGAGTTTATAGCCTTCTGAGCCTGCAGAATGGTTGACTGAGTTATTTCACCCCAAAGACTCCACAGCTGGATGTCCTGCGATTATCGCTTGAGACCCCGCAGGGGTGGGGTGATCTGCTGACCCTAGGTCCCACCTGAGTGTCCCTAGGGATTGTCTGCTATTTCACATTTCTACTGTGTCCAACTATACCCCCTGCCCCCACTTCCGCAGAGATGGTTTGCAAACTCACAGACCCCACAGGTTTGTTCATTGCCATTCTAGTCCCTGCAGCCATGCAGACTCCTGCTGGGATGGTTTTAAACTCATGGTCTTGATGAGTTCCATTGTAGCCGCTCAGGTCCCTTCAGGAAGGGTCTGTAGTTTCTCAATTCCAATGAGTTCAGCTGCAGCCACAGAAGTTCGCTGGGCAGTTTGGCTGGGTGGTTTGGAGATTCACCATGGTCTTTATGAGGCCACTCAGGTTGTAGCCACTCAGGTCTTTGCAGGAAGGGCCTGTTGTTTCAAGGTCCTGATGAGGTCAGCTGCAGCCACTGGAGTTTCCTGGGTGGTTTGGCTGGGCGGTCTGGAGTCACCATCTTGAGGTATTCAGTTGTGGAGAGAAGAATGTGATTGCCTTTGGTATTGGTTCTCTTCAATCACTGGCTCACCAAGATTTATCTTCTTCTTTGCTATAGTTGGTTTCTGAGAGCTGCCACCTCCTGTGCAGGCTTGCCAATATCTCTCTTTTTTCTTTTTTCTTTTTATATTTTTGTTCCCAGGGATTGAGCCCAGGGGTATTCTACCTCTGAGTTACACACCCATCCCTTTTAATTTTTGCTTTGAAGCCAGGTCTTACTAAGTTGCTGAGGGTCTTGTTAAGTTGCTGATGTTGGCTTCAAACCTGCAATCCTCTTGTCTCAGCCTCCCAAGTACTGGGATTATAAGTATGTGCCACTGTGCCTGGCTCTAGAAATCTAATTTTGAATTTAGAATTTGGATCTGCTCCTGGGCTTGGGAAACAATAAGGGGGTCTGCAGTGTGCTGTGTTGCTATGCTAGATTCAGTGGTAAGTTAGGTGTGGTAAATGCATTTTTCACTTACAATATTTTCAGTCTATGATGGGTTTATCTAGATGTAACCCATCATAAATCAGGAAACATTAGGTTTTATTTAAAACCAACTTTCCTAATATCCTTACTTGCTCTTTTTTTGCCCCACACAAAATAATATGAAGCAAGAAAGCTTTCAGCAGGCTAGTTTACATGTAATAACTATGTTTATGTATGTGACTCTCAACAATGCATACATTCTTTATGACTATAAAAGAACAATGAGCTCTGGGAATTCTGGAATTAACTGATAAAAAGGGCAGGTCTTGGATGTGAGGGTGATTTGGCTGTGACACCTGTCACGCCATTGTTTGCCAAGGTTGATTTAGCTGATCTGGCTGGCTAGGCAGGTGCCCTCTTCCTACCTCACCTTTCCATGTGTGTCCCTCCTAAAGATGCACACTTGGTCAAAGAGGATGACCTTCCCTAATAGAGGAGGACCGTTCTTCAGTCAAGGGTATATGAGTAGCTGTGCTCCCTTGCCAGAACCTCCCAACAAGCTCTCAAGAAGGATAGATTCCCAAATCAACAAGTTGACCAATGGAATTGCAGAATGCCAAGCAGAGAAAGGTTGGGATTGGCTATATTTTCTTCTGAATCTTTACTTTTACTTATGGAATGAAGGTCATCAATCAAGTAAAGAGATTTTCAGCTTGGTAGAGCACATGGGAAAGATACTTTTATATATGAGAGGGGTCCTTTTTTAGAGACAGAACTGAGTCCATATGGACCCACTGTCACTGAGCATATGTCTGAGGCCAGTCCTGGGCCTGGAGCAGGACAGGGGCAGAACCTCAGCCAGGAGGCAGAAGTGCCTCACTTTGATAGGCCAGGTGTCCTAGTGAGCAGTTCCATTCTGTTCTGTTCAGTTCTACCTGGCAACTCCTCCTCCTTACTGTTATTCCCTTTGCTAAGCCTTGGGGATCCAAAAATAAACTAACTAAACATGGCTCCTGTTTTTAAGGGCAGGGTGGTGTCTTAGTCTGTTTGGATACTATAACAAAATACCATAGACTGGGTAGCTTATAAACAACAGAAATTTATTGCTCACTGTTATGGAGGCTGGAAGTCCAAGATTAAGACACTGACAGATTCAATGTCTGCTGAGGAATACTTTCTGGTTTACTTTATAGGTGGCACCTACTTGCACTATTCTTGGAAGGGAAAAGGAGCTCTCTGGGGTCCCTTGAATAAAGGCACTAATCCCATACATGAAGCCCCCACCTTCCTGACCTGATCATCTCCTAATGACCTGCCTCCTAAAGCTCCTAATATGCTGATGATTTGGTTTTGGCATATGTATTTTTGAGAGGCCCAGACATTCAGACCACAGCAGCAGGCAGGAAGCTGCATACACAGACTATAAGATAAGGTGATGATATAAATACTATGACTGATTCTACAAATAAACTATGACCCTGTACAAGTGGCTTGGCCTCTCTGTGCCTCAGTTTCCCCTTCTGTGAACTGGACATAAGATAATACGTCCTTCACAGGGTTTTTTTAAGGATAAAATGAGACCACACACAGTTAGTGAGGTGTCCAACACAGTCACACAGACTACTTGACAATAAAGATGATGGTGAGACCCTAATTATGATGGGAAGAGGGCACCCAGGATGCATAGGAAGCATCAAAAAGAGACACCCAACCCAGGAATTTAGGGGTGCCATGCAGAGGGGGGTTCAGCAGGGACAGTGGGACTCTCAGAAGCCCAGAAGGGTATATTCCCAGGAGAGGTCAAAGAAAAAAGAATCAGATAGTGCTTGGTATTAGTTTGTTAGTTTGCTGCTATACCAGAATACCACAGACTTGAGCAACAGAAATTTATTTTATCACAGTTGTGGAAGCTGTAAGCACAAGATCAAAGTATTGGCAGGGTTGGTCTCTCCTGGGGCCTCTTAGAGCCTGCTTGCTGCATCCTCATGTCATATCCACAGCCCAGTTGTGCCAGGGCACTGGGGAAGACTGCTGACAGGCCAAAGAAAGTGCCCAGAGACAGCACACTACAAGACATATGATTTATTGGGAAAAGTTTACAAAGATCAGTGGCTGCTCCAAGAAGAGGCTGACAGGGCACCTCAGTCCCTCAAAGTGCTTCTCTAAGCAGTGTCTCCTCTCCAGTGGTGCCTGGCTGTGTAAGTGACACATATCCTCTCCAGAGTGCTCGGTTGCACAATCATCACCACTGAGAGTGGGACTTTATACATCTGGTTGCAGAAGCAGTGAAATCATCAGCCTCGGCTTTCTTAGTCTGTGTGTATGACCAGCATCCCAACACACATGCAAGAAAGTAGCTTCCTATGATAACACTAGCTCACCCTAGTTCCCAGTGTGTGTGCATGAGAGAAAGCCAGTGTCCTTCAAGATAATATGTAAATCAACTTTCTGGCCCAGGCTTGCTCTCATTCTTCCCTTAATTTGGCTAGGTTTGGGGGAACAGAAGAGGGACATTCAGGAACACTGTTTTATTGCTCCCATCTTCATTAGGGACTATACACCTCACACGGTCACTCCTGGGTCTGTGTCTGTGTCCAAATTTCCTCTTTTGTGAACACCAGTAATATTGGATTAGGGCCCACCCCAATGACCCTACTCTGCCTTAATCACCTCTGTAAATATCCTATCTCCAAATACAGCCACATTCTGAGGTAGTGGGAATGAAGACTTCCACATACAAATGGAGGGGGCACAATTCAACTCATAACCGGCCTGTTGGATTGTCCATTAGGAAGCCAACGATGAGCTCAGCAGAAGCCAGACTCAGGCCTGGAGGGAGGGAGCAGGCTGGGGGCAGACAGAGTCAGGAGCTGATGGAGAAGGAGCCTCCAGAC
Organism: Glis glis; assembly: GCA_004027185.1. Taxonomy (NCBI): domain Eukaryota; kingdom Metazoa; phylum Chordata; class Mammalia; order Rodentia; family Gliridae; genus Glis; species Glis glis. The sequence goes on along the minus strand of PVJS01035433.1, from coordinate 13,816 downwards.
TCAGAAGACACTTTGTTGCAGAAATGCTCTGGAATAATTGAACCAAACGCCAAGTAGGGTGGAAAAGAGGAAGTTTATTATGTTAGCAGGCTCAGAGCTAGAATTGCTCCCCAAAGCTCTGGCCCCGAGCTCCACGTAGGCTCTCATTTTTTAGATTTGTAACATAGGATGGAAGCAGGCAGGCGGGCTTACGGAGGTTGAAACATGACAGTCAGTGATTGCGGGTCACTCGAGGACCTACATAACATACGTGACTTAAGAACAGCTAGAGCCATGGAATTAGTTAAGAATTTAGGCTTAGGATAGGAAAAGGGGAGTTTCTTGCTCCCTCCCCAGTCCAGTGAGGGAGCTTAGCAGAGGAGAGTATGCCTTGCAAATTAATAAGCCAGTCCCTCTCTGAATGTAAACAAATTGTCTGCCTGATAAGAGAGACAAGACAACTTAATTTAACCGCTTTCCTAACACAAGAAGGTTAGAATGTCTTTGTTCGTGGCTCAGGAAAGCAGGAGAGTAACCGCCTGAGGTTGTCAGCTGCTGGTTAAAGAAGGACCTGAACTTTGGAGGTTTTTTTTCTTTTTTAATCCTGAAATCAGAGTGTGGGGAACACTCTCCCATAGCTCTGGAAGAGGGGGGGGGATAAATTTCAGCCTTCTAATTTAGTAACTTTCTCTGTTCTACCACAACTGGAGCAGGTCAAAGGCTGCAGGGAACCGTGGACTGAGGGAGGGAAGGTGTGAAAAGGACAGGGTCTCAGGGTCCTTGTGTTTTCCAAAGCCAAGAGGAGCACCCTGCTGGTTGGGAGGTCTCAGCCCCTGACACATCTTGACTCTGGTCCCCTCAGGAATGGTGACTTGCCTCAGAGACCAAAAAAAAAAAAAAAAAAGCTGGGCCCAGTGTGGTGGCACACACCTGTAATCCCAGTACTTGGGAGGCTGAGACAGGAGGAACACAGGTTCAAGGTCAGCCTCAGCAACTTAGCAAGACCCTATTTCAAAATAAAAATTAAAATAAATAAAATAAGGAAGGACTGGGGTCGGGTGTGGTGGCGCACGCTCATAATCCCAGTACTTGGGAAGCCGAGACCGGAGGATCTGGGTTTGCGGCCAGCCTCAGCTACTTAGTGAGGCCCCCCGCAACTTAGTGAGTTTCAAAATAAAGAATAAAAAATAGTGCTGGGGGTGTGGCTCAGAGGTAGAATGCCCCTGGGTTCAATCCCCAGTTCCGAAAAAAAAAAGATTATTCCCTCATTAACCACAAAATATTTTCTAAATTTTTTTTCTTTCCACTTACATGAAGTACTTAGAGTATGCAAATTCACAGAGATAGAAAGTAGAATCATGGTTGCCAGGGGCTGGGGAAAGAGGGGGATGGGGAGTTGGTATCAATGGGTAAAGTTTCAGTTTGGGAAAATGAGAAAGTTCTGGAGGTAGATGGTGGTGTTGGCTGCACAAACATATGAGATACAGATATAGATATAATTATAGATATAGATATTTTTTCCAGAGCTGGGGATGGAACCCAGGGCTACAGCCTCGACTTTGTGACTATATTTAATACCACTAAACTATGTATTTAAAATTTTAAATTTATGTTGTATGTTTTACCAGTTTAAATAAACAAATTGTTTTAAAGAAAAGTTCCCACAGATTTGTTTTCTTCTTTCATTATTCATTGAATAGTGGAGACAAAATGTCTCTAATGTTCTTTTTTTTTTTTGGTACTGGGGATTGAACCCAGAGGTGTCTACCTCTGAACTACACCCCATTCCCTCCCCCACCCATTTTTGTAAGAGGTTCATACTAAATTGCTGAGGCTGGCCTCAAACCTGCAATCCTCCTGTGGTAGAGGAGCCTCCCTCTGTTCTTGTTTGTTTGTTTATTTTGGATACTGGGGATTAAACCCAGGGGCATTCTATCTCTGAACCATACCCTCAGCCCTCTTTTTTTTTTATTTTGAAATGGGGTCTTGTTAAGTGCTGAGGGTATTGCTGAGTTGCTGAGACCGGCCTCAAACCTGTGGTCCTCTTGTCTCAGCTTCCCAAGTACCGGGATTGTGCCAGTATTGAAAAATTGTTCCAGTATTAACTTCCAATAAAAATGTAAAAGGCAGTCAGAGACTGGGTGCGCAGGCATTCAGGCAGGGGGAGGCGGCAGCTTTGCCTGTTACTTCAGAGCTCCCCCTCCCCTCTCTCTTTGTCCTAATGATTAACCCATAGTAAGAATGTAAAGACAATTAAAGCCTTTTAGCCTTAGGAATATGTAGAGGCAAAACCTTTAACCCTAAAAATACATAAAAACAACTAAAAGCCCTAAGATCACAGTGACTCTGCCTGGTGCATATAAGAAAAAAAAAACCATAAAGATAGCAAGGGCCCTATGCCTTGCTCTTAGAGATTACACACAGCTGCACTGGCTACAGCTAGTGCCTCTGTTTACCTCCTATTCTTTGTGACTCAGCCTCAGTATGAGAAAGGCAAACTCCATGAGTCATTTCAAAGCACCCATAATTGATGGGCAACCAATACAGCCCAATACAACAGAGGTAAAAAGGTAAATTATTGACCCCTGCACTTAGTAAGTGCACTGTCCAGAGACTAGAAGGCACCACCTGCCTAAGAAATAAGTGACTAGCCCATTGCTTTGGTAACGCTGATAATAACATACCAGTATGAGAACTGTATTTAAAGGCCAGAGTGGGGGGTGGGGCAGAGTTCCATTTTCAGGCTCTCCAGCGTGTCTCCCAGGCATGCTGCTTTTCTTCTCTTATCTTTCTATTTCTTGCTTTGTAATTTATAATAAATATTTGTTGAAGCTGCAACCGAGCTGCCTATTAGTTTTAATTTTCTGATTCAATGAATTTTACTTGGATTGAGGAAAAGAGCCCACAGCGCCCCCCGCCCCCGTAACAGGGATTACAGGTGTACACTACTGTACCTGGCTTCTAATGTCCTTGAACAGCAAAATATTGTTTAAAAAAAAACATTACAGCCTTGCACGGTGGCGCATGCCTGTAATCCCACTACTAGGGAGGCCGAGACAGGAGGATCACAGGTTCGAGACCAGCCTCAGAAACATAGTGAGACTGTCAGCAATCTAGTGAGATCCTGATTCAAAACCCAAACAAACAAACAAATTGGGCTGGGGGTGTAGCTCAGAGGTAGAACGCCCCTAGGTTGAATCACCAGTACCAAAAAAAGAAAAAAAAACACCATTAAAGCTAGGTGTGATTGTTAGAAATAACTTTTCATGGCGTCTAAAGAAAAGGCATGTGTTCAAAAATTGCTTGGCAAGGCAATTTTACTTTTTTGCAAAAAAAAGGGTGCACCCAGGTGTGTGAGAGAACACACCTCACTAAGAACTCCGTGGGTCTTATGTCCCTAACGCAAAGCTCCTCCTGCGCTGAACTCCTATTGGTGGGAGTTACACCTTCTCATTCTTCCCAGTCAGCTACAGGGGAAGATGGGGGAGGGCCAATGCCTGCAATCTCTTAAGAGATGCTAATTTGGGGAAGGAATATAAGTCCCTACCAGGTTACAAAATGGTGGTTTAAGTTAACTAACTACTCCTTTGACAGAATAGATACAATTATATTCTCACAATTCAACATATGGCAACTTTTGTTCTCAAAGATGTTTAACAAGAGACTATTTTGGTAAGCTCTAGAGGATTGTTTAGTTAGAACTATCTCTGTCTCTCCCTGGACTAGGGTCTTAACACAGAGGATAATACCACATCCTACTAGGATCATTTTTCCAAATATTATGAGAAGTATTATGACCAGAGTCATTATTTCTCCTTGTTTTCCCAACCATTGTTCTGTTCGGCTGGGAAAAGGATCACCTATCCTTGAACCTTTTGCCAGCTCAGCTGCTAATGCAGACAAATTTTGCAGGACTTGTGTTATCGTGCCATCTGGTGTCATACTGTTTGGGATATAGGTGTAACATTGTTCACTTTTTATGGCACATAACTTTTCCTTTTCTAAGATCATATCTAAGGCTAGCCTATTTTCCCAGATTATTTTGTTAGTAGCATATAACAGTTTAACTATTTCCAATATGACATCTAAGGTGTGGTTGATGACCCTCTGTTGAATGTAATATGTATCGTTCACCCAATCTACCTTTTTATTAATGGTGGACCACCAAAATAATATTGGCATAAACCATGTAGCTACCTGGTTTTTAGCCTCAAATTCACTGGGACCACCCTTTGAAATCATGATTCAATCCACATATATGCGAGGATCTAATGACCCACCAGAGGGTGCCTCGCTTTGGGTTTGAAATGCCAGGTTGAAAGGAGCTGCCAATCATACTAGAGTGTAGATTCCACTCCAAATGGCAGGTAAACTCTTGAGCAGTGGTTCTCCACAGTACCACCTGACGTTTACTCGGGCTACCACCAGTGCGGACTGATTATCTAGCTCCTCAAAGGACCAGCATTCACTGCAGCCAGTAACATTTCCCAAGAACACTGACTGTCCCTCCCACCTTGAGAGGCATGAGGTATAGTTAGTATTTGGGACTGGAGGCTCGACAGTTTTGGAGGGCTCTTGCTTTGGACCCTGAATCACTGGGAACAGGAGGGATGGGGTCTTACAAGACTCACTGCCCCATGCTAGATTGTCCTGAAAGAGGGCTATCATACATCTTATGCCCGTTGGTCTGAGGTCCATGCGAGTGGAAATGGTACCACCTGAGTTTTTGACCTGCCTGACCTGCCACACAAACATAATGGTCACTGTTGTTTAAGGTGCTGGCAGAATTTTTAATCCATTTTGACCAGGCATCTGTTTTCCCATATCCTGTCTTAACTTTTATCATCTGGTGGAAATCCTTTATTTTCATTATAGTGTCCCAGGTTGAGGGGTTAACATTAGCAGCCAAGGTTGAATTATTAACTAATCTAACATCAAGCTTCCCCATGGGATCATTTCCTGACGTATCTGCCTGGAAGCCAGACCTGCGTTTAATGGAAAGAGCTGTCTTTCCTGGCTTGTGAGTTAGCAAGAGTGGATTATACTGTAAATTAGCATAGGTGTCAAGGGAAACCCCTCCAGGCCTGGTTATTTTTTCTTTTAACCCCCTTGGAATTGTAACAGCTCTATATGGTGGGGCTGTCCACCCTCCACCTGGGGTGCCCTTGAGACTTTCCCCAACTAGAGCAAGGGACTTGCTTTGGATTATTTTGCTTTATCGCCCATGTTGGTTCTGGGCAGAGACACAGGACTTGACGTGTATTAATCTTTGTAGTTATGGAGTTTTCTCCTATAGTTACATTAATAGTTAATTGGGCTGAATAAGGGCTACCCAATACCTGGAAGCTTAACAGAACCAAAGACCAGAATAAACTTTAGAGTTTTTTTACAGTTAACTTGAGAGGGTCCGGGTGTTGAGTGATGGTCCATTGTCCTTTCTGAATAGGAGGTGGGGCCCCTTTAACCTGCGTGTAATGAGTCCAAACTCTTTCTGCAGTGCGAATAGTCATTTCAGTTATAAGCAGCCCCTGACAGGGTCCTTCCTAGGCTGACTCGAGCTTGTCCTCCTTCCAGGTCTTTATTAGGACATTGTCGCCGGGTTGATGAGAGTGTGCTGGGAATTCAAGAGGTGGGGTTTGGGCTAACAATCCTTGTACCCTAAGAGAGGACAGGGAAGAGGAAAGACTCGACACATAATTTCTGAGAAATTGATCTTTGGTCTCCATGATTGGTATGTCTGAGCCCAGGCCCAAGTAAGGGAGCCCATAGAGGATCTCATATGGTGACAGGTGATGTCCCTACAGGGAGCAGTTCTAACCCTAATGAGGGCAACTGGGAGACATTTTGTCCATGGGAGTCTGGTTTCTAAGACCAACTTAATTATTTATTTCTTTAGGGTCTGGTTCATTCTCTCTACTCTACCAGAAGATGGGGGATGGCAAGGTGTGTGGTATTCCCATTTAATTCCCAGAACCTTCACCAGACCCCTAATAACAGTAGCCATGAAATGACTCCCATTATCTGAATCTATGTTTTCAACTAACCCAAAGGGGGGATTATGGCTGCTAGTAATACCTTAATAACATTGTTGGCCGTGGCACTTGGAAGTGGGACCGCCTCAACCCAGTTAGTAAGATGATCAACTATTACCAAAAGGTATTTAAGTCGCCCTAGCTTTGGCATTTCCATGTAGTCCACCTGGATACTCTGGAAAGGCCTGACTCCTGGTTTTCTCCCACCTGCTGGTCTTTTCCTTAGAGCTTGCTTATTTACCTTTCTACAGGTAATGCAGCCCTCATTACTTGCTTAGCTACAGTGTAAATGCCCATGCATCCATAGACCCGTAGGACGGCATCGCACATGGCCTGTGGGCCCCAGTGACTTCCCTGGTGTAATTGGGCTAATATTTCCCTCATAATGGGTTTAGAAAGCATTTCCCTCCCATCTGGTAATAACCATTTTCCATTAGGAGTTTTTGAGGAGGGGAAGGGATGACAGGTAAGATGAAGAATTGGGGCCTCTGGTTGCAAAGCTGCTTCCTTAGCAACCATGTCTGCCAATCTATTTCCCTGAGCCCCACTGATGCCCAGGAACATGTACTATAGCTATCTCTTCAGGTAATTAAGCTGTCTAGTACCTGGGTAATTAACTCCTTGTGTATGAGGTCTCATCCCTTACTATTGATAAGACCTCTTTCAGCCCAAATCTTTCCAAAGGTATGTGCCATTCCAAATGCATATTTTGAATCTATGTAGATGGTTCCTTCCTTCCCTTTTAGATGTTTTAAAGCTTGGCTTAGAGCAAACAATTCACAGGTCTGGGCTGACCACCATTGGGAAGTCTTCCCGCCTCTATGACAATGAGTTGCTCCCCATCTATGACCGAGTATCCATTATGCCTCTTTCCCTAGAGTATTCTAGAGGAGCCATCTACAAAGAGTCCCCATGGAGAAAGGGGGGTCCCTGAGATCAGGTCTGACCTTGGTCTGGTAATCTATGAGATCCAGACAATGATGCTCCAAGGGTTCTTGGACTCCACCTCCTATTAAGAATGCAGAAGGGTTAAGGCTGTTATCAGTAGCGAGGATCAAATCATCTTTTTCTAACAGAATTGCTTCATATTTCAGTATTTGGGAATCTGTCAGCCATCTACCCACCCTCTGGTTTAGAATTGCTCTAACCTGATGTGGCATACTCACAACTAAAGTTCCACCAAAGGTCAGTTTTCTACCCTCCTCTGTGAGTAGGGCTGTGGCTGCTACTGACTGAATGCATTCAGGCCAGCCTCTGGTAACAGGGTCCAAGAGCTTGGATAAATAGGTCATGGGCTGTCTCCTTCCCCCATGCTCTTGGGTTAATATCCCTAATCCAGTGCCTTTATCTAAATTAACATAGAGGTGGAACGGTTTTTCTAGGGATAGCAAGGCTAATACCAGGGCAGTAATTAAGGCCTGTTTGAGAACCTTGATCTCTGGCTTTCAGAGCAGGGGATCAGGTTACTCATCTAGGAGGTTAAGATATAATTCCTTAGTTTTGAGGGTATATGAATCAATCCATAACCTACAATACCCAATAAGCCCCCAAAATTTCCTTAATTCCCTCTTGGTACCCGGAATCCCTGAGATCCTCTCTGGACCCAACCTCCTTTTTCCCTCACTGATTAGATGCCCCAAATATTTTACTTCCTTTTCTACAAATTGCAATTTGGTTTTTGAAACCCTCAGGCCAGATTGCCCCAGAAAGTTTAATAAGTCTATTGTGGTATCTGTAACCTTTTCTTTTTCTGTTCCAGAGAGGAGTAGATCATCCACATATTCGATCAGTCCAATTGAGGAAGGAGCCTCAAGTTCCTCTAGCACTTTTTCTAGAATTTGTTCAAACCAGTTGGATGACTCTGTGAACCCTTGTAGTAGGACTGTCCAGTGATATTGTGGTTTCCTTCTAGTCCCAGGGTCCTCCCACTCAAAGGCAAAAATATCTCTACTTTCTTTAGCTAGAGGAAAAGCCCAAAATGCATCCTTTAAATCTACTACACCAAACCAGCTATGTTCATGAGGAATCTTACTAAGAAGGGTATAAGGGTTAGGGACCATGGGGTGCCTGCTCTGAACAATCTGATTTATAGGCCTTAGGTCCTGAACCAATCTGTAAGACCCATCTGATTTCTTCACAGGTAATATAGGAGTATTAAATGGGGACATGCAGGGTTCAAGCAGGCCATACCGGAGTAGGCCTTCTATGATGGGTTATAACCCTATCCTCCCTTCAAGGGGTATTGGGTATTGCTTTCTCCTAACAGCTTCCCCTTCTCTTTTTAGTTCGATCTAAATGGGTGAAATGTTAAGCCCCCCTCTATTTCCTTCCTTGGTCCAGACTACAGGGTGTATCTTCTCTTCCAGAGCAGATAAGAGATTGAGTGAAACCTGAATCCTCTGATGGTCTACTTTTAATCCAATTCCTAATTTAGTCATTAAGTCCTGGCCCAAAAGATTAGTTCCTGCCTCAGGTACAAAAAGGAATTCTGCCTGGGCTAGTCTGGTTTTATACTCAACCTGTGTTTCCTCAAAAATAGGTACATTAAATCCTTCCCCCTTCACCTCTGAAACCATTAATAATTTACTAGACAGCCTTAAAAGGGGCAGGGTGATGGGCAAGGGATGATCTGGCTGCTCCAGAATCAACCAGGAATGTTAATTCCTCCCTTTTAGGTCCCACCTGCAAATTTATCAAGGGCTCCTGGCAGGACCCATTTGCATAAAAGAGCCCCTGACTTCCCTAGTCCTCCTCAAGGTCATGAGGGGTATAACACTTTCTTCATTTTTTAGGTCCAGGAATTCCCTTTTAAAATAGCCTTCCCTTCTGTACTAGTAACATTCATTTTTCCCTTTCCTTTTAGGGGGCCTCTGAGTTTCTCCTCCCTTTGGGGGTCCCTGGGTTGAAGATCTTTGTCTCCAGTTTCTAGGGCCAGTTTTCCCCTGGGTTACTTGTTCTATAGTGGAGACCATTATATTTTAGCTTTTTGCCTTTGTTTTTCTTCATCCCTCCTTACCTAGACCCTTTGAGCTTCCCTTAACAATTCCTCTAGGGTCTGATTTTCCCAGTGTTCTAATTTTTACCGCTTTCTTTCGATGTCTGGCCAACTCTTAGTAACAAATTGTAATTTAAGCATTCCCTGTCCTAGAGAGTCCTCTGGGCTTAAGCCTGAATATTTTCTCATTTGGTCCCTCAATCTGTTAAGAAAATCAGCTGGCTCCTCCTCCTTTCTTTGCTGTATGTCAAAAGCCTTAGCCATGTTTTGGGACTGAGGTACAGATTCTCTAATCCCCTTAATAACTAGTTCCCGAAGGTCCCTCATATGACTCCTATGTTCTGGGTTGTTGTTATTCCACGGGGGCTCCTGATTGGGAAACTTAGCCTCAGCAGCTAGGACGTCAGGGCCTGCTGGTTGCTCATGTTCCCATCCGGCCATGGCTGCCCGTCTAATGGCTGCCCTCTCCTCTTCAGGAAAGAGGATGCCCAAAATGGACATTAGTTCAGTCCATGTGTAAATCTGGGGCCCTAGAAATTGATGTAGCTGGTCTGCAACCCCATGGAGGTCTTCTATAAGAGGCTTGAGTTCCTTTCTTAGAGCTCTAACCTCTGAACTAGTTAGGGGGGCATTTACAAAACCAATAGCCCCTCCACACAGAGGAACTTCCCTAAGTAGGTAAAAAGCCTGCAGCTCTTTCTTTTTAGAAAGAAAAGGGAAACTTTGGACATCCAGTTTACATTGTTGAACCTCTCTTCTCAGTCGGGGAAGCAAGGTACAAAATGAAGGGGGGGTTCTGAAGTTACTGAAGTCAACTCAGATTCCCTCCCTTCTCCCCCTCCCTCCTCAGTGACTTGAGGTAGGCCAGTCTGCTGCTTCCCTGAATTACAGGGAGGAGGTAAACAGTCAAGGGGGTCCCAATTGTCATTTTTGCTCTTGTTTTCATTCATTTCTGCCTTCATATGGAACAAGACTACAGGTCCCTTCCTCCAGCAGAGCACATAATCTATTTCTTCCTGGGTAACAGGATTTTTATCATTGACATTTGATTAGCGGTTGGCAAACCCAATCCTCACTGGAACCAAATTTTGGCCAGAATACTGATGGTTTGAGGATGGGTTCTCGTGTCCAAATGAAACAGCAGTATTTTATCATTTGGTGTTTCTTTTTTTCTGCTGTCCTGGAATTCTCTTCCCAATATTGGAGCATACACCTCAGGGGGGGCTATCTGAAGGAATTTTATCTAATTCTTCTTCCTCCCTGTGAGCCCTTCCACAGGGTGAAGAGGTTCTATTTCCCATCTTGGCTTTCCTAGTTGTGGAACCGCAACTAGATACTTGGCTGAGACCTAGTCTCCCCCTGCTGGAGGTTTCTAGTATTTCTCCCATATGCGTTTTGTCTTTGTCTCCCTCATGGGAAATATATCCCCAGTAGGCACTTCTCGGAGGGCCAGTTAAAGCCCCTAGCCGGCTCCCCTGAAGAGGAGGCCTTATGCTGTATGAAACACCAAGAATATAACAGAACAGCAGATTCAGATTCCACACCTGTTATGTCTCATTCAAGTACACACAGCCTTTACTTCCTACCCCGGCCTTCCTGGTTGTGTAACCACACTAGATGCTCATTCAAGCACACACATGCACAACCCCCGGGGTATCCCAACCACCCAGATATTACTTGCTTCTCCCCGAAGTGTTTATACCTGAGTCCACACATGGATCTCTGGCCACTGCAGTATCTGTTAAGGCCTTCTCCCTGCGTTGCCTTGCAATTTTTGCCTGAAGGTTTATCACCTGCTCCAGAGATTGTGAGTTCCCCTCTCCCCAAGGCTACCACAACCCAGCAGTAGGACGCGTCTCCCTTAAGAAGAGAGGATCCTCACCACCCTGGAGAGGCGCTGGGCTCCACGTTGGGCGCCAAATTGTTAGAAATACCTTTTTATGATGTCTAAAGAAAAGGCACGTGTTGGAAAATTGCTTGGTAAGGCAATTGTACTTTTTTTGCAAAAAAGGGTGCTCCCGGGTGTGTGAGAGAGCACACTTCACTAAGAACTCCATGGGTCTTATATCCCTAACACAAAGCTCCTCCTGTGCTGAACTCCTATTGGTGGAAGTTACAGCTTCACATTCTTCCCAATCAGCTACAGGGAAAGATGGGGGAGGATCAACGCCTGCAATCTCTTAAGAGATGTTAATTTGGGGAAGTAATGTAAGTCCCTACCAAGTTACAAAATGGTGGTTTAAGTTAAACTACTCCTTTGACAGAAAAGATATAATTATAGTCTCACAGGTGACACACACCTATAATCCCAAACTATCCTCATCAGTTCAGTGAGACCTGAAGCAATTTAGTAAGACCCTATTTTAAACTAAAAAATAAAATAGGGTTGGGGGTATAGCTCAGAAATAGAATACCCTGAGGTTCAATCCCCAAGACCAAAAAAAAAAAAAAAACCAAAGGAAAAAAAATTAGAGCAGTCTACAAAGTGCAGGTAACTTGACCTTTCCAAAGCACAAAAAGAGAGTTAAAGAGTTTGTACATCGCTAAGATAATCTTTCAACTGACCATTCCATCCAATTCACACTTATTGGGCACCTTCCATGCACCAGACCTGGGAGGGAGAGAAGAGATTTGTTAAGATTATTACTTTGCATTTGTTCCTGCTTTGCTTTTTCACAAATATTAGTCTGGGTCCGAGGCAGATAGCCAAGTGTCAGCAGCACCAGTTTGGGGCACTCCCTGCCCTCTGATACAGAGCCCAGTCCTTCACCTGCAGAGGTGGAAGTGCCCCATCTCCCCCTTTCCTTGGTCTCCACAATCTTGAGTCTCTGTCCCACCTGGAGAAGTGGGCCTGTGTCATTCCCATGTGCTTGCCTCAGAGGCCCAAGTGCCTTGCAAGACCACCATGGGTGATGGGTGGAAGGAGAGCTGGGATTCCAGAAAATTCTGAATGGAAATAGCAGTTGCAAAACGGAATCGCTTTGTAAACTGCAGCTGATTATTCACTGACTGGCTGTCTTAGGTTTTGGCAGGAGCACTAGAAAATCTGCCACCAAAGGATCCAAAGAGAGCAGCAGAAAGCCAGGAGAGGGGACAGGGAGGGAAGGAAAGGGGGAGTACTGAGCCACACGACTAGACCCCAGCTCTGAGACCCCCAGCTCCCAGCACACCCCATCCCGCAATGGCAGGTAGGCCCCATTTGGCTGTGACTGAGGAAGCACAGCACCAAGCAAGGTTGGGGCAGCTCCAGTTTCAGCTGAACCTGACCGTGTGTCACCCTGGGACGGAGCAATCTGATGCCCAATACTCACAGCCATATGGCTTTGGCTCTGGTGGCCTGTGGAGCCGAGCCTACTTTTCAGGCACACCAGAAATGTGTGTGCTATTTCTCAAGGGTTGACAGCCTGTTGTGAGTGCCAGGTCTTTGATGAGATGAATTTGGATACAAATCAAATATTTAAATGGATGTTTTCCCTCTCTGGCAGGACGATTCCTGCTTACCCATGAACTCGTTTTTATATAAGATCTAGGCTCTTTTAAATTGCATTTCTTTCTTCTTGTCTGTGCCTGAGGCAGACAGTGGTTGCATTTGATACCTCTGAGGCTGCTGTTGGGCCCTAGAGACAAGAGCAGGTCACCTCAGCTAACCCTTTTGGCTGTAAGTGCAGTTGTTAGAAAACCAATTCATTTGTCTGCTGGCTCCACGTGGTTATGTATTATTTAATCACCAGGCCTTGGATTTATGCCAAGAAACAGCTTGCTGTCTGCTATCCTTAAAAAAAAAGGAATAAGGCAACTTCATTCATTTCTGTCTCCTTTTCAGCTTCTTGGGCTAAATGAAATGAAAGCAAGGAGGTGTTTATGAATATCCGAAAGTACAGTGAAACACTCATCTCAATTAAAATAGACAGCCTGCTTCTTTTTGAAAAAGAGCATTTTGTGAAAGGATTTTTTATCCATAATTTTTTTTTTTTTTGCAGTACCGGGGATTGAACCCAGGGGCGTTCTACCTCCGCGCTACACCCCCCGACCCTATTTTTTTTTATACTTTATTTTGAAATTGGGTCTCACGAAGTTGGGGAGGGCCTCACTAAGTAGAGAGAGCGAGAGAGAGAGAGAGAGAGAGAGAGAGCTAAGGCTGGCCGCGAACCGGGATCCTCCGGTCTCCGCCTCCCAAAGTACTGGGATTACAAGCATGCGCCACCACGCCCGGCTTTTTATCCATAAATTTACTTGAGGTGTTTCCAGGTATTTTAAAGGGCTCCCCTTTCTTCCTTAACTTCATATGTCAAAATAGGCAAAGGAGGGCCGGGTGTGATGGCACATGCCTGTAATCGCAGTACTTGGGAGGCTGAGACAGGAGGATTGCAGGTTCGAGGACAGCCTCAGGAAGTAGTGAGACTCTCATCAACTTAGTGAGACCCTGTTTCAAAATAAAACTAAAATAGGGCTGGGAGTGTAGCTTGGAGGTAGAATGCCCCTGGGTTCAATCCCCAGAACAACACACACACACACGCACACACACACACACACACACACACACACACAAAATAGGCAAAGGAGCCGGGAGTGGTGGCATACCTTTGTAATTCCAGTATTTGGGAGGCTGAGACAGGAGGATCACAGGTTTTCTGCCAGCCTCAGCAACTTAGCGAGGCCCTTTGCAACTTAGTGAGACCCTGTTTCAAAATAAAGAATAAAATAGGGCTGGGAGTGTAGATCAGAGGTAGAATGCCCCTGGGTTCAATCGCCAGTAACACACACACACACACACACACACACACACACACACACACTCACACACACACAA